>VZUI01035011.1:0-155562 GCA_013401135.1 Cettia cetti | reverse complement strand
CCCCTCTCCTCCTGTCCCTGTTGGTTTTCAAGTGAGCTGTACTCTAGACAGAAACCAGCAAAGGGCAGAGACAGCAATCAGGAATGATTACACCATACAAAAATGTCAGTGGCATAACATGATTTAACTGTGATGCCACAAATTATAGATGAATGTAGAGGCAGGGAAAAAAAATCAAAAGCAGAAAACACACTGTACCCTTTGTATTCAAATCCCCTCAATTTTTCCAAATTCCTCAGGCCCGCTCCAAGCATTTACAGAAACTAGCTTTTTGCACTTCCTCCCATGAGAAATGGGTCTAGAAAAAAGTAGAAAAGTGGACTGGATCATGATGAAACAAGTACTCATCCTGCAAGTTGGACAGGTCATATTTGCTGACATCCAAAGAGCAGATTCCTACACCAAATGTTCTTAGGTAAAGAGGCTGGAAGCTGTGTGTAAGAACAGAATGTTTCAAAGGACATACAGAACACGGGGGTTCAAAGGGCTGAAGCAACATGACCTCTAAAGTTCTGCTCCAACCCAAAAGAACCATGTATGCAAAGATATGGAGGGGGGAAAAAGGGACATGGAAGCTTGCTCTCAGTGTTTTATGACCTGTCTTTTCTTATTGATGGACTATCAGCATGTGCTTGAGCTGAAACCCACCTGAGTGCCAAGGACACTACCAGAAACAAGGGGTGTCCTGCTCCTGCGTATGTTTACTAAAGTCTAGGAAGCGCCTGGAGACTCTGGAGGGTCTCTGCCTTTGCTCCATAGCAAGCTTATGTAATACAGGGCAAAAGTGTTTTGAACTCATGAGAAGAGACACATGGAGAAAACTTGCCTAATTTGTTGTACATGATGGACAGCATTCCTGTTCTGAGAAAATAAATCATGAAGACTTCATCATTTGGTTTGGGTCTACCTAAGAAGGAGAACTAGACACTTCTATTTTTCTTTTAAAAGCAATCCAAACCAGCTAACAAACCAACTTAAACACTAGTGAATCCATCTCAGCTGCTTACTTTGCTTTAACTCTCCTGGGAGATTTATTTTATATTATTTCTGTGAGCAAAGCAAGACCATACTTGGCCACCTCATAGCCTCTGGTAGGCTGCTGAGGTGGAAGAACGCAGTGCACTTCCACAGTCAGTCAGTCAAGACAAGCAAATGCCTACTTGGGCTTCTCCTATTTTGTTGCCTCTCTTCCCCTAAAAACGAAACACCACACTGTTTCAGTTCAGGATTTTGTCTGGCTTCATCGTAGATTGTGGCAGATGTTTTGCTGGTTCAGATAAAAGGCAGGTAAATCTCTGCCTTTAAACCCTGCTACTGCTCATCCAAACCAGTTTACTTCTGATTGAGAAAGACGAGAGTCAATTGTTTTTAGACATTTTTCCAGGACCCTGCACTGGCATGTTGTAAGCAATTATGTTAAAGGAATAGATGATTTCTCACAATATTATTAAATGCTAGTATTGCAATCTTCTGTGTACAAAGGAGGGCAAGGTGTAGCAGAAACATCACCTTTAGAGTCTACACTATGGGTGGTAGGAAAGGCTTAGAAACTTTATTCTGAGGGTAGTCAGGCACTACTGCTGTTAAGTACCTTCTTCCTATGTAGCCACCCATATGAGCAGTGGCAGACATAGATATTGTCTCCTTCAGCTTCTCCATGTCTTATTGAAACCACTAAGTAAAAAGTTATGTACTTGCCAGAAAACTCGTTGAACTCAAGGGCTTAAAACGCTCAGGTAAAGGACAAATTTTGGACAATTCCAGATCCTGGTACATATTTTCCTGTTTGTCTGAACCATTTCGTGATGGAAACAATTTTGAAATGGCAATTCTGGAATTCTCCAGAAAATGCAGAAAACAGTTGCCACTCAACTGCAGAGTATACAGAATGACTAGTAAAATACTTTGGAATCCCTTGCAGTCTTCATAAAAACTGTGTACATGATGTGTCCCTCAAAAACAGGTAAGGGACATAAAAGGAAAAGATAGTCAGGTTACACAGACAGTCACTACAGGGACATAACTTCATTAAAAAGCTACTAAAATTTTAAGGGCAATACAGTTCTCTTCATTCTGTCACATTCTTCTTTCACTCTAGCGTTTTGTCCACTGAGTCCTTTTTTCCTCTTGAATAATGTTATTGAAAATAAAATGCATGAAATCTAGGTGCAGCCTTGTCTTCAGCTAAAATTTTTTTTGAGGTGGATACAGAATCACATCTTGTTAAGAACTGCATGAATGATCAAAAAAAAAAACCCCACTTGGCCAGCCCAACAAATTTTGCAAACAAGGGTGATGCTACCAGCCAGGGAACATGCAGTGGCCCATCAGGTTGCTATGGTAATTGTTGGATTTTTTTTTTTTTTTTTTTTTTAGCTCCCATGCTTTTTTTCATCATTAGAACTGCATGACATTGTGACTTTCTCCACTGATATATTAACTTGTCTCAGTCAGCAAATCCTTCAGTTTTTCCTTAGAGATGATTGTAACTGGGCCCTTTCATCAGCAGTAAATGGGGTATGCAATAAATAAATGGCCTATTTCTCATTTGTGCCAAAGTGTTTATGCTGACATAGCCCCTAATATGTGTGATGATAAGGTTCCTTACAACAGTACAACAGTGCACTCTTCCAATACAGAAATGAGCTTTACTGATACAGCTGCATTCACACTACAGCCAGTCTAAACTTGGAAGTTTTACTGGCAGAGAGCTGCTGGTTAAGAGTGTGGGGAAAAAACATCACACACCTCTCTGACAACTGTGCTGGCAGACACTCCAGAGGAGTCCCTAGATAGACAAAACAAGTTTCAGCAGGATAGCTGCAGCTGTCTCTGTATGCTCAGCCTGCATGGGAATCAAGGTAGTTTGAATCAGCTTTGCTCCCTTTTGCTGAGGCTGATCCAAGATCTGAAGCCATGGTATTATCAGCTTAAAAGTGAATAAAGTCATTGAATTCCGGGAACTGGTAAGGGCAGTAACAGCAAAGCAACCCTTTTGCCAGAGTACATATCTTCTCCCTGAGGAAGGAAGTGCACCACTACAACTACTATAAATAAGGCCTGAAGAGCCTGAGTTATAGCTATTCAATTATAACAGGAAAGTAAAAATAGTTCAGAAGTTGGGCTAATCTGAGGCCACTTTCTGACTTAAGATGTCTGCATTAAGATGCAGTAAGAGATGCTTCAGCACAATGTATTGAAACATTTTTAAGCAGATCACATTAACATGCTAAGCCATGGCAATTTATTAGGTGAAAGAAATAACACTGTTGTATGAGAGAACAAAATTTCAGACTCAGGCAACGTCAGAGAAGCTGTACTCAAACAGCAAAGGGGATTCTGAAAAATGGCAAATTTGGAAATCTCATTTGTGACTCAGAAGCTGGGCAGGCTGCAAAATCTTCTCTACTGCCTACTGCCATTTTCCTCCCATTGTTTTAAGGGACTGAAATTATTGCAGCAAGTGACTGTGGAAGACGTGTATGGAAATAACAAAACTTGTATGTTGTGCTGTCAGCGAAACAAACATTTTGTTTTGAAACTGTTTGCTTTAGATCTTGATCATCCTCCTAGACACTGCAACTTCTAGGTTATCCTCTAGGGATAACTTTTTCAGCTTAAAGTTAGGCAATTGAGATATCCAATACAGAATAGCCAAAAACTTTATGGTGGTGTTTTTATCACTAGAAGTTGAGCCAGTAAAGATCGCAATCTCTCAACACAAGGTTTTGTCTTCCATGCAGATCTCCCCTGTGCTCTTACTTCATGCTTTCCACAGCACATCCCAAACACATCACTTTCCCTCTTCCCAACCCTTTGCCTTCACTGCCACAACAGCCTCAAATGTCTCTTTCTCCTGGAGCTCTCACCACTATTACTATAATATCCCTAGAGGGCTCTCGGGGCATCAAGACACCTGAATTAGACAGAATGAGGCTTCATCCACTTCCTAACAAATTATCTTCTTCCTTTCCATTCCACCTTTTTTGTTCCTAGGTATGGCGGTCCAAGAATGGCTTGCAATGCACTAGTTAATGAGAACTCCTCTACAGTGCATAAGAAAGCATCTGCATGATTCTCTCAGTGATATGATTCAGTTTTATGTTGTTCTGTGAGAATCAGGGAGTTTGACTCAGTGATGTCCTTACAGGTGCCTTCCAACTTGGGATCTTCCATGACTCTATGAAATATAGGAGCCTAGGAATTACGCAGAAAACCTTACAAAAAGGTTAAAAGGCTTTGTGTGCAGTCTCTTGTCAGTGCTGGTAAGTGTGGATTGGGAAAAGAAAAAGAGGAAATTAATCATTGCACAATCAAAATAAAGGTGCCAGACAAGCCTTCAGGGCAAGTACAAGACTGCGTGACAGATCTGTGCACACAAACCCTTGGAGACACAGTGGTTTGTGCAGTGCTTCACTACCCACAGCCCAAGCTCCCAAAGGCAAGTTTCACTCAGAAGAGCTGTTTGACCAAGGACTTGGGGGCTGACCTTGTTTCAACACAGATTTCTGTGAAACTATCTGCAGCAGAGGAAAGACATGCAAGACAGAAGCCCAGGAGAAGAATGCGCAGTCAACATGTGGGTTAACTGGAGGGTGGAGTGGGTGAGTTACGAAGTCCCAGTATTCTGAAGTCTGCGCTTAACTGCTAAACAAACAAAGCAGTGCAGTGTTTTTGAATGATCATTTGCCAGTAAATGTGACAACCAGGATGCCATGGCTCAGAAGGGAGCCTGAATATATATTCTCTTCCTTATATGTAGCTGATGGCTCTCTTGCAAATTACGAGAAATGTGGTGCTTTTCTTTAAAAGCAAAAATGAAAATGGGATTTTTGTCAGCAGAGATATACTAGAACTCCAATTAATCTCACTTTCTTGCCACTAAAAAGCAGAGTTCAATCATCCTGCAACCTCTACTGATAGATAATAACTTGGCTCTCACAGAGCTAAGAATAAAAAAAAAGCAGAATTCTTACCAGAAAAATCAATCTGGCTCTTCCTCTTAATTGTGTCTTCTTTGGGGCACATGTATTGAATGCAAAGATTTGTACACTATTTTGAGAGCACTCCACAAAGTAAAAAGTAGTGGATACTGCAACTTCAGTATCCACTGCTGGGTGAGTAGAAGAGATTCTATTTCTTCTGTACTGAATGTTCCTAGGGCTTCTCCACTGCTACTTATGTGCTTGTTCAGCTGTTGAACGATTCACACTGAGTATTTGCTAAACTGATCCAATGACATAAAAATCTTCCAGTCTCACTGCTGAACTGTTCCTAACTGCTTTTGCATTTACTTACTCTAACACAAAATCATACCAGTTAACCTGAAAAAAGTACTTATGTTCCCAGTATGTAGGAAGACAAACTATATCAGTAATTGTTCATAATACATATGGGATGTTTAGCTTTGCAGCATTTACACAGAACACTTAATACACACATAATTGTTTAAAAAATAGTCATATCAAAGGATAATGATAATGACAGATGGGAACAAGAGCAAATGCAAATGCTAGCAACTACTTCCATAAAAATCAAGTGATTGGAGGTTCATAGGAAACAATGTCATCATCAAAGTGATGGGAAGGTAGACCAATCAAAGCCAAATCATTACAACCTGGGAAATCTGAACATTTTATCAATTATTCTTCCAGCCTCAGTGCCAATTAAGTAAAAGCAGTTTTTTTGATAGCATCATGCATGATTTCTAATGTGCTCCATGACTCATGGGATACATATTGATTTATAACTTTGGCTTCAGTTTTGCTTGCCCTTCACATAGGACAAGATGTGACAATCACCAGTGAGACAATGTCTTTCAATTAGGAATGGCCCCAAAAAAAAAGTATGCCCAGAACATTGAATTTACCCATCTGTTTTGTTCAGCATTTGCTGAACAGTACCAATAACAGTTCAAACTAAAAACTGACTCCTGTATGCACCTACACACATTTACCATGCTCTCTCCTAGGTATAAAATCATACAATCACATAATTACAGAATATTTTGGATTGAAAGAAATCTTAGAGATGATTTAGTACCAACCCCCTGCCATGAGCAGGGACACCTTCCACTAGATCAGGTCGCTCAGAGCTCTATTGAACCTGATCACAAATACTTCCAGACAGAGGGCGTCCACAACTTCTCTGGGCAGCCTGTTAAAGAGCTTCATCACTCTCAGTAAAGAATTTCTTCCTAATAATTAACCTAAACCTGGTTTCTCTAAGCTTAAGGGCATTCCACCTTGTCCTATCACTACATACCCTTCTAAAAAGTCTCTCTCTGACTTTCTTATAGGCTCCCTTCAAGCACTAGAAGGTGCTATAAGGCTTCCCCAGAGCCTTGTCTCCTCAAGGCCAAACAACTCCAGCTCTCCCAGCCTTCTTCAAGGAGAGGTGCTCCAGTCCTCTGATCATCTTGGTGGCTTCCTCTTGACCAACTACAAGAGATCCACATTCTTTTTGCATTGGGGACCCCAGAGCTGGATGCAGACCTTCAGGTGGCTCTCACCAAAGCAGAGCAGAGGCAGAATCCCTTACCGCAACTGCTGCCCACAGGGCTCTGGATGCCCACTGTACAGTTTGCTTTCTGGGCTGTGAGTACACAGGGCCAGCTCATGTGAAGTATCTTATCCCCAAAGTCCTTCTTGGCAGGGCTGTTCTCAATCCTTCCCCCATGCAACATGTGCTTGTCATTGAGATTATCCTGACAGCTCTATTGCTTGGATTATTTAAAAAAAAATATGCAAATGTATCATTACCTTATCCTCCCTCTGTAACTGGGTTTTGAAGTTCGCCAAACTTGCCTAAAAATAAAGTCATGTTGGTGCAAGTTAGATTTTGAAAACTTGCCTTATTATCAGGCATCTCTTACATGCAGACACCTGTACACTTTATTGTGAATTTCAAGAAAAAACCTAATGCATGGTTCACTTCTTTTGTGTACTTTTCCTTTTATGTATCTATACGAAGTTTCTATTTTCTTTTGTATGTTTATGACATAGACATTTCCTTGTTTCTCTGCCTGCAAATAAGTTATACATACACTTGTATAACTGATTTCCTTTGTAAAAGCAATTATTTCCTGATCGAAGTCATTGATTTCCACCTTAAAAATGAGAAAAAATTTTGAAAACTAGCTTTACAATATTCAGAAATAAATGGTCCTGTCATTATGTAAAAGCATTAGGCCGTCTCCAAGGTATTCCAGATATAATAATTTATAGTAAATGAGATTATTATTGCTGGGAAAAGAACCACTTAATGTCAGTTTTCTGTGGGAAAAACCAAACCAGACAATAGGGGTGCTCAGAAACATACAGCAAATGTTTAAAATCTTCAGATATCCAAAACAACAAGGGAAAAACACATGCTGAGGAAGTAATTCGGAACAGGATGCTTCTGTTCATCCTTATCATAGGTAGGTAGCCTTATTGTTCTGAAAATAAGAATAGGAAGTGTATTTTATCATTGTGCTCTTCCAGTTTATACCAACTTGTCTAAAGTAGCTCTACCAGCATAATTGTGGAGTAATGCAGTGTTGAGCCAAGCCTGCATATAGGGACCTGAAAGAGAACTTGTTGAGCATTGATACGTGAATTGCTGTCTGAAAAATCTCATAAACAGACCTCTGTGGCTGCTATGAGCAAAGCAATCATATCAGAATAAATTTGGCTTGACATACTGCTATAGCAATCAGCTAGTAATGGCTCACCTTCCAAAGATAGCATTACTAGAAAATTAGTTAACTCGGTTATACAGCCACATAGCTGAACTGTTAAAAATCCAAAATGAGCCTTGAAAATGACAAATATGTGGGTAGTATTTCCTAGATATAGACATCAAGGAATGCATCAGAAGTTGATCTGTATTCCTTGCGATTTTTACTGTCAAAGTATGATAATCTCCTTCTTCCACAGATGCCCTCCGTGCCCTGCCAAATGTCTCAGCTGCAATTCTTCAGTCAAATGGGATAAAGGTAATTGGAATTGCAAGATGAATGGTGCAAAACAATTTGTCACATGGACATTGAAGAAGAGTCCCTATTGAGTACAAGATACGCTCCACCTGAACTCAGTCCCATCTTGTACTTTTGCTCTCATCTGCTCTGTTTTGGCTGTCCTGAGATGGCTCATGAGACACTGTGGGGACTCAGGCTCATTATCCCAAAAACTACAGATCTGTTATCAAGTTTCACATAGCTGATATTCATGCCTCCTTGCCACTGCTCCTCTGTCTCTCTGCTGAAACACTCTAAGGAAATTTTCTGGTTTTGATTTTTCACATGCCTGTTAATGCAGAAAAACTTATTAAGGCAAAGCACATGGAGAAATACTCAATGGCCACTAGTGGGTCTCTTTTAGAGTTTATGTGATGTAGAGATCAATTCTGATGTTAGAATTAACATGTAAAATTACTCCTAGCATAACTTTTTGCAGTTTGAAGAACTTTTTGCATTTTCCCTGCAATAGAGGTTTGGGTTAATTAATACTCATGAGAATGCCATCTTGAAGACAAGAAAGCTAAGAGACAGAAAGATTAAAGCTAAAATGCAATGCAAACATTTGTTGACCAGCTAAATGGCTTCACTGACCTCAGGAATGTGTTTGAAAGCTTCTTAGGTGCCTAAGAGCTGCGTATCTTCTGCACTTGCAGCCAGGTTTCAAAAGACATTTAAAGAGCTCACTAGATTCTAATGATGAAATAGGTAGGAATTAGATGACACAGATGAAAAACCTGACACTAAGAAATTCACGGAAGACCCCATGGTCAGGACTGTGAGTATACCAATAGAACTTAGAAGCTCTGAGCAGCATCATCTGGGACTTCCACCCTTTTGCCCACATCCAGGAACTCCTTGTAGGCTCAGACCCAGGCCTTTCATTCCCTGGCTGAACTATGCCATCAGCCCTACCTCTTAAATGGCTCTTGGGGATATGCCATAGCCCAGTTAAGTCTTTTTCCTCATCCCATCTTCTGCTGCTTTCTCGATGGTTTCTGGATCTTTTCAAATCTTCCCCAGGTGTGGAGTTGTCGATGGAACATTCTGCCCAGCCTGTTATGGCAGAATGTTTTGGTTTTTCTTACCTTACACAGTGGTCTGCTCTTGGTACTCCTTGACACAAAGGATGGAGCCAGACTTTATGAGTTTTTCCCCCACTAGAATGAGTGTATGTAAGATCAAACACAAAACTAGTGGGTTTCTTTAACAAATGCTTGCACATTTCTCTTCAATGCATTTGGTCAAAATGCAATTGCAACATCTGCAACATCTGCATTGTAAGAACAGAGAAGTTCTCTTGTACACAATAAACTTACAAGAAGCCTGAACGTGTCCAAAATGGCATGTAATCTTATGTAAATGGTTAAATGAACGATGTGGTGTCACTGATAAAAAGTAAGAGCTCTATTTTGAAGACCTGTGATTTGTTTTCCCTATGTTTGCTTTTTTTTTTTTTTTTTTTTTTTTTTTCAATTAAAAAGATCTGATAAAAGCTTTGGAAACATGCAGACCATTAATATATAATGAGAAAATACTCTGTTATGCAGTTGAGAAGAAAACCAAGATAGTAAGTAGAAAGTAGGGAGGAGAAGAGCAATTAGAGAAAAACAAGATGCAAACATGGTCAGAAAAAAGTGAAAGCAGTAAGTAAATTAATAGAACCTTCCACAAATGAACAAAGTCAGGATCCAAATTGGCAGGTGGTGGCAGTTGCGTAGATCAATGTTGTATGTAAACACTTTCTTCCCTATCCATCACAGCAATTCCTCTGAAATTCAATTAAGGAGGAAAACCACATGATTAAGAAACACAGACATAGTGACTGCAAAATATGCAAATTGTGCTGCAATTTTTAATGACATAAAAGGTAATAAACTTACAGAGAAAAACTCATGGAGGGAAATTAGTTCAGACACCATTAGAAGCACATTTTCAGCTGAAGGCATGAGGGAATTCAGCTGTAGAACTTCTATTAAGCTTAATTGGTGTTATGGTGTCAAGTCCCTGTGCATCAAGTTGCTAATGCACTCTATGGAGAATGGCTTTATGCTTCTGTAGGTGCATTGAGGAAGAGAGTGAAAACAGTGTTTTCACCATATTATAGGCTCTGAACATCTAAATTCTCTTTTCTCAAGCACATACTACTCTTGTCAGCTATGTTCTGCACGATAGCAAATGCCATTTACAGTAGAAAAAAATATTTATGTTGCTAGCCACTCTGAATCTTTCATTTTTTTTACTCAAGGGATTGTTTTTCCCTCTTCTAATAATGTTCATAAATTTTAGTAGTATTCTCACTCTGAATATTCCACATGGGGAATTAGGGCTCAGCTGAATGCTTCAAATTAGGCCTCAGCATGTCTAGCTCAATACGTTGACATGTGTGCTGTGACAGCCTAGGGGGTGAGTGATTTACTGGCACCAGAAGATGCCAATGGAAAAAAAAGAAACCCTCCCAAGCTAGCATTCCATTTACTCCACAACAAATTGATGAAGTGTTGGAAAGCACTGTCAGGGTTGTGGATTTAGAGAAAGAAGCATCTGAAGCCATTTACAGCTTGAATATATTTAACACCTTCAACATTTCTTGTTTTTCTCAGATGTATTTATCTTTATCCTGGCTGTGATCTGTCTTCTGTAGGAATGAAGTGGCCACTAAGAAGATGAACGAAAAGTATGAATATTTGTTATACATACGTACGATATGCAGTGCTTTCAGCAAACACTTCTTCTCATTTTAAATGCTTATATATTTCTTATTCTTCTTTCTGATTGAATATTTCTTGTTAAAGAGATGAGAAATCAACTTTTATAAGATAAGTTATACTGCAAAATACATTAACTCAAAGACAGATGATATGCTTACAGGTTTACAGGTATTTACACGTGCAGAGAGTTAACATTTCCATTTTCAGAAAAAAAAAATTAGATTTTTGAAAACAGGGAACTGAAAAAACCAATATTTATTTAACCACATGTAACTTGTTCTAGCCAGTAGGAAGAGTCTGGAAAAGATGGAGTTAAATTCAGTGTGTAAGACTGAGTTGTCTGAAAATTATGCTTATCACAACATGGCAGAGCTTGGTTGAATCAGGATTATGATGAGAGATACTCTTGAAGACCAGTGTCCTTTTAAGGAGGTGTGTTGTTTTTTTTTTTGTTTTTTTTTTGTTTTTTTTTGTTTTGTTTTGTTTTGTTGTTGTTGTTGTTGTTGTTGTTGTTGTTGTTGTTGTTGTTGTTTTGTGGGGGTTTTTTTGGGTTTTTTTTTGGGTTGTTGTTTTTTTTTTTCTATAACTGGGCTAAGGAAAAGTTACTTATTAGCAACAGTTATCAATAGTTACTTAAAAGTTACTTCATTACCCAGGCTGTGTGACTCAGACCCTATTCTGAGTTCCATGCTATAGAAGTTTGATGGAAACAGAAGTTTAAAGGAAGTAGTTTACAAGGAAGTAAACTCCCAGGTGTGTATAAAAGACAGCACATGGAGAAGAAAGAGTAAAATTTTATTGATAGTATATTCTGTGGGGCAAGGTACATGTCCTTTTCAGAACAGCTGAAATGTACAACTTTATCCAGTGTCCTATGAGTGTGTCAGAGCATGGGTTGATTGGAGACCTCACCATGACTCTGTGAAGGCTTCATTAGTTTGAGTTTGGCTAAACTAGAACTTTTTTGGGATATTAATGATAAACTATGGTATAAACTTGTTTTAAAATGGAGAAAATCGTACTGAGACAGAATAGATATTAACAAGGTTTAGAAGTATCCTAATTATCTTGGAAACTTTTACTCCATCAGTGTAGTGGGTTTCTGACATACAACCATGCAGCTACTCAGATTCATAAAAAAACCCACTCTTCCTAACATCTCTGAGTTCTGGTTGGAGTGGACTTACTGATTTTCTCATCAGCTTCCTGGTCTCTCTGGATCCATTCGTTCTGCTAAGTGACACAAGGGCAATGACTGTTCCCATACCCTGTGCCAAATGGCAAGGTTCACACTACACAGAGCGGGCTCTGGGTCTCCTTTGTGTTCCATGTGGCGATTATGCAGCTCTAATTTTTTTTTTTTTTTTCTTTCAGTTTAAGTTGTCTAAGAATAGAAAAAGGGCTGTGTTGAAGGCTAAGGATTCAACTTATGAATGCCTATTGGGAATAGCCTGGGAATAGCATGCTAATGCCTGTACCATACTCAGGCAGTGTCTCAGAGGGTGCTAGCTGACACAGGCCAAACTGTACCAGCAGTTAAGCTCCTCTCCTAACTTTATCATATTTAGAAACAGAAACATGGCTTTAGTGACTCATTTCTGCCTGTTCCACTCCATACGGTGGAAAGGACTCTTAGCCCATCTTTCTGTACTGCTCCTGTCAAGCACATTCAGGTGCCCTCCAAGAAAGGAGGGCATTGAATGACCCTTTTCTGCCATCAAAAGCAGACATTCTCTCTGTTACTTGACCTGCTTCTCCCAGAGGAATGCACAGAAACTTATTGTAAATTGCAAATGTATATGGTTGAAGAAAAGACTGAAAACTATTACAGTACTGCATCTGTCAACAGCTGCCAGACACCATCCAGATGCAGCCACAGGCTCAGGAGGGCATTAGGCTGCCAAAGACCAGCAACTAGGACAGTTTACCAGCAGCAGGTCACACTGTTCAAGTTCTTGCTAGGTATCTGTTACTGTTCCCTGCCAGAAACAGGATACTGGACAAGTTTTGTCAGGCTTGTCAGCATGACAGTTCTCATTAAGCAACCAGTGCAATGATTTGACCTTCAAGAGAGGAGGAGAAAGGGGAAAAAATATTCTTCATCTTGTCTATCATGTTGGGTTTGGCTAGAAGAATGCCTAAAAGGTTCTCTGTCTTGGGAAACCTTGGCTCCTAATTTCACTTAACTAATATCAAATATAAGTGTAGTCTTATTATCAGGCACATTATAAGGATTTTCATGTGTCTATAAACACTGGCCTGTTAGGAAGAAAAAGACTTTTGAGTACATGTATGCTGTAATCTTAAAGCCTCCGTTAAAATACTATTTCTAGCTGTTTTGCATACACATGATTCACTTTTAAAAAGTCATACCTTTTTCACAGATAATCCCTACCCAATGGCAAAACACATAAATTACTTGTCATATTTTTTTATTTGTGTGCACTCATACAATGATTCTATGACATTTACTTGGTGTTGGGGCACAGCAAAATGTGCATGAAATTATCCTTCTGGATTTAATAAGGTATGCATTTATTTTTATGCAAAGATAGTTCACCTTTTTTTCCACTTGATATATTTTAAAATGTTGTCACTTAAAAAAAAAAAAAACCCAAAACAACAAAACATGAGATCCACCCAAAGCAATAGATTATTATCAACTTATTATAATTTTGCCAGTACAGGCATGAGGCAACCTATACTAGGAAGCTGAGATTTTTTATTCTTCCTGGGTAGTTGTAGCTTTTTTAGCTGCTTAGTATTAGACCGTAAGTATCACAAGTAAAACCTGTGGCTGACACGGCCCATGAAGCTCATAATTAATATGGGAACTTAGCCCAATGTACAATTTACTTCGGAAAAAGTTAGAATTACTGTAAATTCTCTGAAAGAAGAAAGGAAGTACTCTATGTTTAAGAAAATCAGCTCTTCACCACAAGACACTTGTAGACCTTACAGGTGACTTTCTTTTTGCTATTGACAGATGGAGGCTAGGACATATGCTGGGGACATATGCTGGAGAGAATTTCCTTGAAAAACAGAGGTCCACACTTGGCACAGGGGAGCAGAGTCTGGCTGCATCTTGTCAGTGTGCCTCTGGCAAGAATTTTATTTCAAAGGACATGCTATGAGGTACAGAAAAATTGCCCCTTCTTGCCTTGGCTACAGCACTGCAGAATGATCATTACCCTGCTCAGGGCCACATGTGTGGAGTGCCTTGAATAGAGGAGCAAAAAATCAGAACAACGACCTATATCTTGTATGTGGAACAGGAGAGATGCTATTGTGCTAAGATCATTTCTGTGAGAATCTGTTCTATAAAACACATGTATACTTCTGTAGTTGAGGGACAGACAACAGAATGTGTCTGTGATGAATGAGACTGGTAAACTGAGTACATCAAAGTATATTCTGCAGAATACACCAAAAATTGAAGAAATTTTTGCTATCTTGTAAAAAAATATTTTGGCAATTAAGTGGCAAGGTCTTCTGTATTTTTTAGAAGGCAGTCGTGCACCAAAGGCATCTTAAAATGCTTTTGTGCATTTTAAGAGTCTAGAGGCAAATATTTTTGTTGTTTTGATTTACTACTTCTTTCTCTCCTGTCTCTGATTAACAGTCATAGAGGTTATTTATGATTTAGAACTACCAGTTGCAAAAAAGGTAAAAGGAATTGCCCTTAACATTTTCCTTTAGCTTTTCACTTAAAATTCTTAATAGAGTTAATGTTTAGGAAGGAATAAAAAGCAAAGGCTATAATCACAAAGAGTATAGGCAGGTATTTTCCAGATATCATGCCTAACTATCTCCAGCACCTCCAGTTTCCTTGCTTTTGTCCCCAGATTATCTTAACCAGAGGTCTCCAAGTGTGCCAGCTATTTTCTTCCCTAGGAAGGTATGCAGGAGAGAGCCAACTGATAACACAGTACATGTCACTTATCAGCCCAGAACAAGAACAACATTTCTAAATACTTTGTTATTAATAACTTTGGGTTACCTGGCTGTTATAAGAAGTGCAAAGGTCATACCACGTTCAAACCTGACTTTTCATCAGAGCAAGAAATAAACTTCAAGTTAAAAGCTGCCAATGTTTCTAAGAACTAGAAAACAATTGATTCATCATTCTTTCTTTATAAAATAGAGATCTTAAATGATACTGACCATAAGCAGGAGAGCTGGCAATATAAAATTGTTTCATTTATGCTATCATATATCTTCTTTTTCTTTTGCCAAAAGTTTACCACTTAAGGAGCTTTGCTACAACATTCTGGTTTGTTCCTAATTTTGGCAAAACACCACCTCCCATCTTGAAAGTAGAAAAAGGAGAAAACAGATTGCATTCATATTTTAAAAATTATTTCAAACCCCTCAAGTTTTAGACTAAGTCTTGCAATATGATAAAGGGATAATCTGAGAAAGCTAGACCTTGTGTTGCTTGCTTGAAAATTTGTCAAGCTTTGGCCAAATCACAAACTAATAGAAATACCATTTATAGGAAAACGTAGGAGCACTCAAGCTAAGACTGAACACAATGCAGTGACACGCAAATATGATTATTTGGGTCCCAGTCCAGCTTCTCTGAGTTACTACATTGTATTTTCACCCTTTGTTGCGGCCTAAATTTCCATGCAATCTAAGTAAAGCAAGCAAGCACCGTCTGGTTGTACGGGTTCAAGAATTTCCCCTAATTGGAGCTGGCAGACAGCCTTAGTCTTAAGCAGAAAGTCACACTATTGATCTAAAAAGTTTCATAAACATGAATCATCAGATCTGAAGGCAAATATATTGTGCAGGAAAATACTGCAGTGAACAGCTAAGAGACCCATTACTTCCCACTAAAACAGTAAGAAATAGTGATAAGCAAGCTGTCAGTTTTGTACTCTTGTTATGTTTTACATTACAGAATTAGACAGTTCCTTGTGTCCCGGTGAATCTCTACACTTTTGTACCAGCTTGTTAACACAGATTGGGTTTTAGTTAAAGTGGAAACAGTTTTCTGTCAAGACCTTGGAACCATTTTGGAAAAGATAGGGACCTATTAGAAGCTAATTCTTAGATACCGACACACTGTTTGATTATTGAGGAAGGAGAATATGACTTTGGGACTCCGATGTAAAATCCTGATTGTGTCTAAGCCGTCCTTTTTCCTTCAGCTTGCCAGCAGGTAACACCGTCCGTGTGGCAGCTGGGCAGGCTGGGTGAGGCCCTGCTGCCCCACTGGGCTTGTGTGGCCAGGCCATGGCCGGGCCGGTGGCAGCTGGCAGCAGGGGAGGGAGGAAAAGCCCTGGCTGCCAACATCGAGGGAGTTTAAAGCTGGCCCCGGCAGCTGCCTGTGCCACCGGCCAGGGCCATGGGGAGATGTTCCCCCTGCTCCCCCTCTCGGGGCCCCAGGGAGCAGCTCCAAGCTGGGCCACCCCAGATGAGACTGTGGGGTGGAGGCATCCATCAGCCTATCTAACTACTGAGGTCCTGGCCGCTGTTTATGAGCCTCACCGATGGGCATGGCTTTGAAATCCTAGGGGCTGCTGCCTGGCAGAGGTCACAGGACCACCGCAGGCATGTTTTAATTCTTTCCTGGCTGTCCTAGGGTTGCTAGGATACTTTATGATGCTTGTATCCCCAATTGTCCATTCTGTTTGTGCTGTATATTGAGTTCTGTACTTTTAAGACTGATTCTGAGAGTGAACCAGGGAGAGAAGATGCACGGAGTTTGTTTTGAGAAACGGCCTGACTCCCACATATTCTCTTCTCCTGAGCTCTGTTAGTCGGAGGCATGGACAGTGGTTGGACAGAGATCTTTTTGCTTTTAGTTAGTTTTAGCTAGCTGAGGCAGAGAAGTTCCCTGGATTGTTTTTTTCTTTTCTTTCTTGGGACTGTTTAAATCTGCTCTGGACTAACAAACCCAGAGGAGCACCGAGGGCTCGCACCTGTGGCCCACTGGGCCCGGACCTCCGGAGGGACTGGGACTGACAACAGACTGAGTGAGCTGAGCCGCACCCACGGCAAGGACTGTCTCAGTTTGACATCTCTCTTCAGAGTGGCTAGAGGGTTTTTTTATTATTTCATTGTTCATTTTATTGCTTCATATTATCCATTCTTTGTGCTTGTAGGTATTTTGCTTGTTAAATTAATAGTTTTTTCTTCTTTTCTCTGAGGAAGTTTTTCCCAGACTGGCTGGGGGGAGGGGCCGTTTGGGTTTGCTTTCCAGAGGAACCCCCTTCAGATGTTTCCTCCCAAATTTGCCCTAAACCAAGACACTGTCACAAAATGAAACTTCCAGAGCTCTAACCCTTCTCTGAGAGAGAGGAAAAGGACAAAGTGATTGAACTATAAGGAAACACAGCATGGACAGACAGTGAAGAGAAAATGAAAAGACTTTTGGGAGAAGGAATTGAGGAATTTGCCATTTTAGGCTGGACTTCTCTTATTGAGCCATGGTAATGAACTCTATATGTAGATTATCCTTTTAATCATGGGGAAAATAAGCATTGGGGGAGATAATTGTTTAGATTTGTGGATTTGAGCAAAGGTATCTGTGATGGATTGAGTAAAGTAGTTGTGATTCTTGTGATCCCATGAGATGCTTGAACAGAGAGAGATGAGAAGCCCTCTGCACCAGTGAAGAAGTGAGAAGACATCTCTGTTCCCTGAGGTGAAGAATCCTTTGCCTTTGGAGTTGTTCATCATTAAAAAGTGACACCCCAGTATGCATGAGTCCCATGACCCATAAGCAGCTTGGGAAACTGCTGATGGAAGGGGACTTCACAAAAGCAGGTTTTCTCTGGGCAGCTGTTTTTGAGACAGTTAAAACCCACAAGAGAACTGTTCTAGGTTGTCAGTGGGGGAAATTCCATGGTAAACTAAGAGAGGCTCCTCTCCATAAGAATTGATGAAAGATTATTTTTAAACGGTGAAAGTGACTGAAAATCACAGGTTTTGTCTCTTTATGTTGTATGTGGGAAAGTGAACAGTTTGTGGGTAAGGAAGAGTGTTTTGAAAGTTTCATTTTGATTCCTATTTTCTTCTTTTAGTGTGTGTTAATAAATCTATCTTTGTACCTTTAAGTTGGGCCTGCCTTTTTCTCTTTATTCTATCTCACAGCAGAAAGAAGACACTTAAACTATTACAATAAATTTGGCAGATAGAATTCAGCAAACGTGAAACCACTACACAGCTGCTCTTGGCTGGGCATAGACCAGCCCTGACTATAGTAGTTGTATGTTTGTTTATCATATGCAGTCCTGAGAATCAGGAAAAACCTTACAAACTGCAGTTAGTGATATGGTATGATGGACAGTTGTTAGTGTTTTACAAGGTTTCTTCTGACTAGCTTCTCTGCTTTGAATCTGCTGGCAATAAATTCTAGCAAAACAAACTCAAGAGATGCAAACATGAGAAAGAGAACAAAACAGTAAGCTGTTTTTATTGCATGACTGCTAAAATTGCAAAACTGTACCATAACTACCCTCAAATATGGGGTGCTGAAAAAAAGGTTGAGAGAGAAAAAAATCCATTATACTGTGCAAGATGTTCTGTGTAATTCTCTAAATTCAAGCAGCCCTAAACATTAGGAGAGATCCTTCACAAATAGGTAATAAAATATACAGCCTTGTGTGTAGTTTCATTATGTAGAGATACCAAAAAAATTATCCAAATTACTCCTAGAATAAAGCATGAGTTCATCTAGGTTATCTCCCTGCCTGTCTACAGCATCCATGTCACTTGGTGATTCTTGTCTAATTCATATTTAGTTTAATTGATGCGAATTCAGCATTATTTTAGGCAATTTCAGCCAGAGACAGATTACCTAATGCTTCTACCACATTATCTGTTATTGTAACTCAGACCCACTACTTCCTGTCTTCTCTGCAACATTGTATTCCTTTCCTTTTTCCTGCAAATTTGAATCTGTACCACTCCTTCCCACAGTCTTTACTCCTCCAGACTAAACAACTGTCTTTTCTTCCATCTTTCCAAACAGGTCATGTTTCAGACCTTTTGACCTGTTACTTTCCTGCAGTACTAATCACTCAAGGACATTATTCCCTGAAATGATGCAATTCAGATATACCAAGGTTAGGCAGGCTGCCCAGTGGAGGCAGCAGATCATTAGGTTAAAACCATGCTCCTGTGTTGATGAGTCCTCATCCCCAGCCTGCCAGTTTGTTTGTTTTAATCATCTGTTGGATGTCATCATAAATTTCTTAATCCTCTTCCCAATAAGTCTGAGCAGCACATAGAGCAGCCAAGTCACACACACCTCCTACTGGGAATTCCCGTGCCCCTTTGTACAGACATCTACTAGCTTTCAGAGTTATGGCTGAAGCCCTTTCTAGGCTTGACAGGTGCCTGACCTCATACACTGTTAGAGCAAAATCACTCAGCAGCACTCAGGTGGAAAGCCTGATCAAAGGACCTGGGGTTGTTAATAATTTCTCTCTGGCATCTTTCCAGTTCTCTAGGAGAAGAGTTGAACCTCCCTGTCGTGTTATAACAAGTACAACAGTTTTTTCTGAAACTCTTGTTTTCCATATTAGCACACTGACATTTTCATTACGGATAGAGATCAGAGCTGACCACTGCTAGGAGTTCTAGGTAGTTCTAGCCAGGCATGCAACGAGTTCCAATGGGTTGAAGAGGGTTAAGAGAAACACACAGATTTATGAGGATGAAACACAGGTAGTGCTGCATTACAACAAAAATAATGGTTTTGTGGAGGATACTGAGTTTAGCCTTTAGCCTGCTCTGATGGAGAATGTTGGTAGAAACAGTGTGTACAACGTAGAACCAGGATGCAGACATGTAGGGGTTTACGTTTCAAACACCGCCTTCTGATTAATGTATTTAGTCTGTCTGTACACGTGGAAAATGGGAAAGCTACTCCCGACTGCAGTGGTGGATGACTTTGAGATCACTTTAAGGTAGGTAGAAAATATTTTCATCTCTTTTTCACAGGTGAGATCTTACTTGTGCACTTCCATGGTCCAGTACATATCTGTTATACAAAGCCTAATAAAATGGCTCCAAGACAGTCAGTTTCTTTTCCTTACCACTCAGTTGCAGTGGAACATTTTCTAGAGGAAAGCCAGGCCAAAGGAAAGAAAACATGTTATTAAACATTAAAACAGTGTTTGCTTTCACTCTGAGTGGCTGGAACAATTCTTTCCCAGGAGACTTTCCCACAAGATCTGTTCTCTCTTAAAATGTTCACTTACTCATTACTTTCACTTCCTTTGTCTTGGAATTTCTAAACAAATTATTACTTAAAGGTTTTCAAAAAGTATTTTTCTTTTTCTAAGGGCGATATTAATTGGACCCTTTGACTCTGTTTCCTGTTAGTCCAGATTCAGAACAAACTTGTATAAAATCCTAGTTATCCTAAAAGCAAATGAGGATGTTCCTATAGGGTAGCTACACCACATTAAACCTACTAACTATTTTGTAAGGTTTCTGCACAGAAGAAAATACCCACAGTTTTATGGGTGGTTTGGATTTTCTCTTAAAAGAGCAATCTGGATTTTTCCAGAACAAAGGAAAAGGTATTGCAAAGCTCTAGATGTCTTGCAGGTAAACCTTGTCCTAGCTTTCCTATGTGACAGCTCTGACAATTTTTCTTGAGAACAGTTCTGAATGTTTGGGACACCTGAAGCTTCATGGCTTTGGAGGGAGGAATATGCTAATTAAATTGAAGCAATTTAAAAAATCTGTTTCATTCTCCGAAACACTTGAAGCTTTCTGAAGATGTTTAAGGGCAAGATTTTCTGGGAGTTACTGATTCTCTTGGTTATGGTCAAAAATGCTAATCTTAATGTTTGAGTGGGGACAAGATTGCTGAAGTACATTCCATTTTTGAAAAAAGCAGGAGTCAGAAATAGATCAGGAATCAAGTAGAATTGAAAACTAGTGTTGGAAATTGTTGAAATCTAATGTACATATTTATTTCTAAAATAATAATAAATAATGAACTAATAACACGGAAAAATTTCAGGGTTAGGTTTTATTTTCACCATGTCGCTTGATGCTGTCTTACTTCTCACAGTCTGTAGGAAAAGGATCTTTGAGTGTCTGAGAATCAACCCTCTTGTCTTTACCTTGCTAGTGTAGAAAATAGCAAGAAATATGCTTTATGGAGAACGTGAGGACAAGGAAGTAAATCCTGTGTTAGCAGCTGATAGGCCTTGGAGGAACCATGAAGTAGTATCTCACTGCAGGAGTTGTCAGATGCCTTCAACTGCTCCTAGGTATTCTCTGGCACACAGAGAATCCTGTAGAGATAAGAGCTATGCAGGTGCCTACATGCAACGTAGGAGAACATGGATCTAATTATACCCCTTCCCTGAATCTGTATGCAGGCTAGCATTCCTAGCATTAGCTGGTCTGTGTTTTCCCTCCTTTCCTCCGCTAGGACACAATGCAAAATTCAAGGGAAGACAGAACAGTCTCTGATCTGTGTGTCTGCTTGGAGTGAGGCATTATGAGCTCCAAACTTTTCTAGAAAGAAGAAAATCCTTTAAATAAAGCCATCTTGCATCCAACAAGGAGGAGCTTTGGTTCTTTCATGTGACCAGTTTTCTGGGGTGAGCTAGTCAATGTTAGAGTAGTAAGAAAAGGGAGGGAGTTAACTTGTGCTTATCATGTGTAGTTCAGTATGCTGCAATACTTGGAGAACTTCTGGTTATCTAGAGCCAAAAAGTGCTCCAAGAGATATGTATCATTATTTGATGTTTCTGCCAACCTCTTCCACTTTTCAAAGGCAGTATGTAGAGGCTTGCATTAGTTGTGCTCTAACATGGGATCAAGGCTGTCACCCTGGAACGGAGTGCTCAAAAGTACTTAAGATTTGTCTAATTATACTTCAGATGTTTGAAAGATGGAAGTGGTATTTATCTCTAAACTTTGCATATGAAACTACTGTTTGGCAAATTAAAAGTCTTCCTTCTCTCATCAAACATTTACATAGAAATTCAGGAGGTGTCATTTCACTCTGTTAGGAGTAGCATTACTGTTAGTCATGGGAGTGAAAAATGGATTCTTAAAATCTGGAAAACAGAGACACAGAATTGGTGTTTAGCCCAGCAACTAAAGCCATAAGCTGAAATCTTAGGGCTTTTGAAAGGTAAGCTGCATGGCAAACTCTTGGTGTTCAACCAACTCAGATCATACAATCAGAAAGAGATAATCATAGAATGACCTGGGTTGGAAGGAACCTTAAACACCATCTTCTTCCAACCTTTCTGGCATGGGAAGGGAAACTTCCACTAGACTAGATTATTTTGGGCCCCATCCAGGCTGGTCTTGAGTGTTGTGAGGTCCACAACTTCTCTTGGCAACCTGTTGCAGCTCCTCATCATGCTCACATTCAAGAATTTCTCTCTAATACCTAATGTAAACCTACCCTCTTTCAGTTTAAAACCGTTGCTCTTTGTCCTGTCACTACACTCCCTTGCAAAAAGTCCCTCTCCAGCTCTCTTGTGACCCCTCTGGTAGGGGTAGTTAGGTACTGGAACATGCTGTAAGGTCTCGCCTTCACTTCTCCAGGATAAATTACCTCAATGGTCTCAGCCTTTCCTCACAAGAGAGGTTCAACCCCCAGATCATCTTTGTGGCCTCCTCTGGACCTGCTCTGGCAGGTGTGTGGCCTTTGGGGTGGCTGTGGACCCCAAAGCTGGATGCAGTACTCCAGGTAGGTCTCACCAGAGCAGAGTAAAGGGAATCACCTGCCTCGTCCTCTTGGCCACACTGCTCTGGATGCAGCCCAGGATACAAATGGCTTTTTGGGCTTCAAGCGCATGTGGCTGAATCATATGGAGGTTTTTGTCCACAAACACCCACTGATCTTTCTCTGCAGAGCTAATCTCAATCCATTCTCCACCCAGGCTTTTTTTCTGTTTGGCATTGTGCCAGCCCAGGCACAGGACCTGGCAATTGGCTGTGTTGAACAGATCCACCTCTCAAAACTGTCCACATCCCTTTAGACACAATCCCTTCCCTCCAGTGTAGTGACCACACCCCACAGCTCCATGTCATCACTGAACTTGTTGAGGGTGCCCTCGATCTCACTGTCCATGTCACTGGTAAACATGTTAAATAGTGTCCCAACACTGATAGCTGAGGGACACTGCCAGTCTCCCTTAAGATATTGAGCTGTTGATTGCAACTCTTTGAGTGTTACCACCCAGGCAGTTTTTTAACCAAGTGGCCTATCCATCAAATCCATGTCTCTCCAGTTTAGAGACAGGGATGTTGTGTCAGACAGTATCAAGTGCTTTGCACAAGTCCAGGCAGAGCTTGTCTCTTACCCTGCTCTCACCCACCACTGCTGTCAACTCATCATAGAAATGACCAAATTTGTCAGGCACATTTTGTCCTTACTGAAGCCATGTTAACAGATTGATTGGCTGTCTAAAATCTCTTCTTGGTTTTCCATGTGCCTTAGCACAGTTTTCAGAAGAATCTCCTCCATGACCTTACCAGCCACTGAGGTGATACTCACTGGCCTGTAGTTCCCTGCATGTTACTTGTTTCCCTTTTTAAAAATAGGGCATTATCCAACCATTGGGTGCTTGACTGGACTGCCACGACTTCTCAAATGTGATGGTTAACACCTTGGTAATTTCCTCAGGACTCATGGATGTACGTCATCATGGAGTTGTGCACCTTCAAGTTCCTTAGATGTTCATGAACTCAGTTATGTCCTACAGCAGGCAGTTCTTCATTCTCCCAATGGTTGCTCGAGGAGGTTGCTCGAGGATGTGGTTTTCTGCCCGGAAGAATATCACAAGTATGGACTCTATCTTGAGAAATATGTGAGAAGACAGAAAGCAATTCTAAGACACCATCCCAAATGAAAAGGCACAGTTCAGCTCTAGAACAACATTAAATATAGACCCCTAACATATTTTTTTTTATTTTCAATGATTGATATAGACAGGCTGGTACAGCCTTCTGCAGTGTTGCTCAGGATAAGTCAGACTTCAGAAATAAGTCACATGGATATTCCTTCAATGTGCTTAACAGTACTGTGTAACTATTGAAAGCCTACAAAAATCCCATGTGTGTGTCAAGTAGTAGCTCAACCCAAAAAATATCCTGCTGAAGCAAATGGGACAAACTGTAACATCCTTGCTGATGGCATAAACACCTCCCATTTATCATCAATGGCTATGGATTGTATAAACTTTGAGGCAGTAGAAAGACAAGTATCTTCAAAGGTCCTCTAATCTCAAAAACCACCCAGAGATTTCAAGAAAATTTTTGATCCTATGTTTGAAGGCTGAACTCCACATTCCCTGACCAGATGGGGAAATAAATTATATTCCTGCATTGAATTACTCCCTTCAAAGTCAATCATGATTAGCTCGGTAAAAGCTGAGGGATTTCAGCAGGTCCCATAGCTATAACCCTCCCTTCCCTTCTCTCTCTGTTCTTCTTGGGATTATCTAGTTAAGCACCCCCACATTTGCCAGATTGGGTTTTGGATCTGTTTCTTGGGGTTTTTTGGTTTTTTTCTTGTTTGGTTTTTTTTTTTAAGGCTACTGTACAATACTTATCCTCAAATGCTCAATCAGTCCTGAGACAGAACAATAGTGCAATTTTACACTGAAAGCTTAAATTGAAATATTATCCCCTTGTGAAAGCCCAGTATAAGGCATAAACCACTAGCTGGCTGTGCCCAAAAGGCTGTATCACATTTGGTCTTATTCACAACTTTTAGACTGTTGACACCAGCTCAGTCCTCAAGTGGGGCAGCCACAGATTTGAACAAAAGACCAAGAAACAGATCATTTTCTTCAACACTTAATAAATTTGACACAATTAAAGAGAGTTCTTGTGTTTGTGGACAAGATATCTTTTGCTTCCAGAGGCCGAAGCTAAATGACATGGCATCACACTAACTGTAAAAGTAAAATGCTACTCACTATTACTTCCAGCCTAGCTTTGGTACTAGAACTATGGTGTTGTATCTTCTAGATCATATTCCCTTATTTTGCTTTGCATATTATGTCCTATTCAATACTCTTCAATTCAAAATATACCATCTTCAGAGAATATCAGCAGAACTGGCTATTTTAAGTATCTTTACGTCACTGCACATGTTCTGAGCTTCTGAAGATCTGAAGAGTTGCTGGTTTACTGACATTTAAGTAACACCCTCTGAAAGTGATGGATATCCTATTTAGAGAGAAGCTGAGAGCCACTGTCAAGCACTCCACCAACCTTAGGCAAAAAAACATTTGGAAATCCCCCTTTTTCTACCCCAGTTCTTGGCTGTATATGTATGGTACAAGCACACTGCTCCCAGGTCCTGGAGAGTCCCTAAAACAGTCTTTTCTCAAAGTGCATTTTTTTCCCTTTCCCAGGGAAACCACTGGAAGTTTTACCATCTTTTCCCATCATCACTTTCTAATTACCTCTAGAGAGAACTATTCCTGGTGCGGGGTAGTGCTTTTATCTCTGTTAAGATCCCACCAGGATTTTGACCATCCCAAGCCATCCCATCCCATTCCACCCCATCCCATCCTGTCTCACCCTGTCCTGTCCTGTCCCATTCTGGCTAATGCATTTCTTCCAC
This sequence comes from Cettia cetti, assembly GCA_013401135.1. Taxonomy (NCBI): domain Eukaryota; kingdom Metazoa; phylum Chordata; class Aves; order Passeriformes; family Sylviidae; genus Cettia; species Cettia cetti. The sequence goes on along the minus strand of VZUI01035011.1, from coordinate 130,277 downwards.
CAGCTCCCTTTTCACTGTGCACAGTTTGCAGTTCACCAGTATGGGAAAGCTTTTCAAGCGAGAAGAAATCACCCATAGCTATGTTCTTATTTTACTGCAGAAAATGATATTTAATTGCCACAACGCATAACTAATGCAGCTATAAAAAACAACACTGAATTCTGTTTTCTCTCATATATCATTGATAAAGCTGTCAGCTAAAGCTTTTCTTTTTTACTTTTGTCCCTAGAGATCATGACTGACCTAAAAAGAACTTAGTAAGCTTTTAGAAATATTGGTATGTTTGAAGTCATGATGAAGGACAGATGGAATTAAAATCCCACAGAGCTCTTTTTAGAAAGAGTTTTCTAATGACAGCTGGATTTTAGCCAAGCCATTGTCTCTGTTTCTGGATGTTGACAGTGGCAACACTTTGCAAGTACCTATATCTGGTCAGATAACAATCTCAAGAACAAATGCAAATAAATTGTTCCGGCATTCAAAAAACTCAACAAAAACAAACAAACCAAAACTAAACAAACCCAGAAAACCCCACACAAACACCCCACAGCCCCCCCACCAAAACAACAAACCAAACAAAAAACCAAAAACAAAAACAAAACAAACAACCGCCCCTCAGTTTGAGTAGTTACTATACTTTTTTAAAAGTAGTGTTTCTGCTTCTTTTCAGCAGAAAAAGAAAAAAATAAGGCTGTATCAGAAGAAAACTATTCAGGGAAAAAGGAATGTGCTCAGAAGGTAAACACAAATCAATTTTATAAAGAAATGTTCTTAAAAAGAAATGTTACAAGAGAAGAGGAGATTGTGTTTTAAACCTCCTTTTTCAAGTTATTGACAGACTTTTGAATACTACCTTTCCTGGTGCCTTCAAAAATAAGCACCAGGAAAGGTGCCTTCAAAAACAAGCAACAAGATTTGGCTTTTGGATCACTCATCTTTTTTTTTTTTTTTTTTTTTTTTTTTTTTTTTTTTTTTTTTTTTTTTTTTGAATCACAAGCATTCTTAAACTCTTCAAATTTGAATGGCTCCTTCTTTGGAGGTATTTTCTCTCCTCTTACCACCACTGAGTGCCCTCCTGCTTCCAGTCCTTGCACATGTTTCAAGCATCCTCTCCTCTCTATGTTTTCTTATTAGAATGCAAAGAGTAACTCTTACTTGCTGTCAACTCCAATTTCAGTAAAGCCACTATTTGGCTTTTTTTCTTTGAACAATTTTCTCATATTTATTTTCCTCAATTTTGACTTTTCCCAAAGACTGCTTTATAAAAAAAGCAGAAGATAGGATTAGGAAGTACTAGGATCTATGCTGATGATCCTGAGTTTCTTTGACTCTTTGTCCTCTGCTTGAGCCTTGTGTGTTTCTCTTGAAGAGTGTGCTGGTTCCTTGAAATCATTTCAAACTGAGAGATTCAAAAGCACTATCAGAGTGACTGTGAAACCTCTTTTGTCAGAACACTTGTACAAAATTTATTTTCACACAATTATTATATGCTCTGAGTATTGCAGTAGATTTTTCGAAAACCTTTGAACACCTTTGAACCTCCTGGTTCTCTCTTAGGATGATTAGAATGATTTTGCAGTTCCACAGAAATTTGAATGCCACTTAAAAGTGTGCCCACAATTTTTTTTTTCCAATTGTGTCGTAAGTAAGGAAGGCCACCTCTTTCACCTAACATCTTGAGAAAAACCAGAACTATGGCACAGTGTGAGCAGTTCCAGTTAAAGTAAACTGAACGGTGCTCTTTGTGTCAAGAGTGAATTGGCAAGGCTACAGCAAAGTAGCTCCATCAACGGGTTTATCCTTCTGATACAGTTAAGCCGCTGGAATGCACATTTCTGCTATGTTGCCAAAACAAGTTAACCTCTGGTATAAAAGTCATTATTCTTCATTCTAGTACTGCAAAAGTTTTAAACTTTCAGAGCTTAATGACAACATTCCTTTCCAAATAAACCTGTCATACTAAACCAAAAGAGAGAACGTGACTGTTGGTCAGAGAAGAGGCCCAAGAAAAGGTAAAGTGTGAGGACTTCAGATCAATCAATAACTTTCCTTGAAAAATGTACTAAATAATTTGATCTCTTTTCCAGTCACTTCAACACCTAAAAAAAAAAAAAGGCTAAAGTCTGACATTTATAAAATGTCTTAATTGTGATTATCAAAAGTAGCAGAAGTTCTCAGGTATAAATAGAGAATTACCTTGTAAGTTTCTATAACAAGCTGCAGGTTATTTATCAGGACTAAATACACATATCTCATGCTGGGAACATGAATCGTCATGTTTGTAACACAGATAGCCAGCGAAGGAATGCTGACAGAGCAGAGTTTCCAGATATAATCATCAGCTGGAAACTAAATGTCAGGTGTTGCCTCAAAACCTACCATCAATGCTTTTCAGACATGGCATCAATGTTATTTTCCAAGAAACAGGTCACACAGACATAAATATAGAGATTTTGTGGGTAAGGACTATGTTACAAAAAATGTCTTATCTACAAAGATTAAACCATGAGAGGAAAACAACTTGCTCAGGGTCATGTGAGAAAGGCTGTATCTCCTAATCGGAGTTGAAGCAAATCCAAATCCAGTCAGTCTTTACATACAACACTGGTTACTACCTCTGCCCATAAGGAAACAAAGGCACTGAGAAGGAAATCAAAATACCAGCAAAAGGATGATATAAATTAGACCAAATTTGTTCATTTAAATAGCAGAAAGGTATTGTGCATAGTAATCAGCATTCAAAATGCATTAATAGATACATTAAAAAATAGAATTATCTGATTAATAAACAGCATTATTAAACACAGATAGATTTAGGCTGCATACTAAGTCGCATTATTTTATTATTTTTTATCTATTATATATATATATTTTTTTTATGGCCTAGGTAAATGGAAAGTTTTAGTAATGTAGGCTACCAAAGAAAGCTTACATCTGTATGACCAACCCCCCCCCCCAAAAAAGTGTGAAAGAAGTGCTTTTAGAATAAAGATAAAACCCCCCCTCATGTTTCTGAGAAAAAAATGGAAAACACACAGGAGTGCTTTTTGTGTATATTTACACCAGGATGTGGAAGTCATGTGGCTCTACACACCATGTCAGTCTTACATGTTTTACAGGAAACATCTCCCTTATACTGCCTAATACTCTGAAATTAGAAATAAACTTCAAATCCATTTTTTTACAGAAAGCATTTTAAAAAACAAATGCTGGCAATATAATTTAGAAATTAGCTTACATTTTGCCTTCTTCAATAAATGAAAAATTTTCTATAAGCTCCTTCCATTTCTTTCAGAAAAAGAAAAGGGAGAAAAAGGAAAGAAAACAAAGTTCTTGGTGCCAGTATGTTTCCACTTCACTCAATACAGTCATGTTTACTTGTCCTGAATATCCTACTTGAGTGCCCACATGCTGCCCTTCAGGAGTGCCCACTTATGACTGTCTTATGAGTACCAGTGTTAAAACAGGAAGTTCACTCCTGATAGTGTAGAGTCTAAGGCCCAAAAGACTTTCTTTTTCTATAAAAATCTCAGAACCACTTTTTAAAGCAGTTTTTAAGTGGTTCATAGCATCATAATTATTTTCTACTGATGGGAAGTGGGGGGAGTGGCTACCAGAGGATTTTGTGAGTAATTAAACAAAAGCAGATCACATGCATGTCAGCTAAGGTTTATGGTCTTGAGATTCGCTGTTTTAAAGACAGCCTCTGGTTACAATAAGGGACACTCCAAAACTCAGGCTGCATTTCTTGAATCGACTCATCGACTCACGTTGAAAAAACCTCCATTCTTGGGTCAGTCTTAGAAGAGACAGCAAAGGTGTAATCTCATAATAGTTTATGCAAGAAATCCTGCATCTTTGTGACTGTGCATCATGCTTAGAAGGAAAAGCAAGATCAGTAACTACAAAGCTGCCATCAGAACAGGGCTGTGAGAAGACTTTGCCTCACTTCAACTTTAGATCTGACACAAAAGTTCTAACCATTACATCTACTTCTCCTGTAAGTGCTCTAAAAACAGAGTTCCAGGCACTACAACGAAGTGAATCAGTCTTTACAAACATCAGCATTTTCAAAGCCATTTTCCAAGCATAAAGATGGGACCATTAAAACACAGGACAAAATTCAGTCTATGCCACATACAACTTTGAGAACTTAAGCAGCCTCTCCCTGTTCCACCCCAATCATCCTCTGAAGCAGGATGATCTGAGAACGTAATGAAGGGCAGCAACCATTTCTTGTGCTCATGATAGATGACAGCAAATGTGCCATTCTCTTCTGCACACGGGCCTTCTACTTCTGGCTTTCCCATATGCCTGTGACAGGAACCTATAATGAAGAATGGTGGAAAAATTCTGCCTAGTGCTGCTCTATATATGAAACTGCAATTTCATGTGTACAAATGCCTTTTCTCACAAAGCTGAAATTCTAAATTTGTGAGGATGCTGAACTAGGTCATCAAAGATCCTCTGTGAAAATAAAAAGTATGAGAGTTACAGAGGAAATCTTATTGCTGAGGGCAAGGGATTCATTCCTCTCTGTTCTTTATTCTTGTGTGACCTGCTCTGCATTGCATTTTTCTTATATAAAAATTATAGGTTGCACCATCCCTATCACACTGAAATAAAGACCTGGATACAACTGACAGACATCTTGGTCAAATGCACAGGAATCTTTCTGAGACTGGACAAATTTTGATGAGTCTGCAGTGTACACCAATGTCATGCAAAATCCCTGACTTCTGGTAGCACTGATCTTCTCTCTCAATGTTATCAGTTTAGTACAAGTCATATCCTGTAGCATCCTCTACTCACACATGCACACACTGATAAATATGTGACATGACATTCGCACTGGGGACTTCAACTGCAGTTGAAAAATACCCTAATTTCTGGCAGGCCTTACCATTCTAATTTCTCAGAAGTCTTGCAAGTGACCCATTAAACTTCCTTCAACTCTGTTCTAGGAAACTAACTGATCCAATGCTTCCTGCTTCAGCCTGTGATTCTTAAATGCTTGCAGTGCTGATTTGTGGAGACAGGGCTGTGGTTATTTAAGTTCAAATTAATGTCTTGATTTTCACAATCAAGATGCTCTCTGTATGGGTTTGTATTTTCTTTTGAAGAAAGTTGATCATATCTATAATATCACTTTGATTCCCTGTTAACAAGTTGAGTATGCCTCAAAGCACAGTATGCCTGTTGGAAAACCCTGCTTGCCTTTTCACTGCATCTCTGTGTTCTTCAAAGAAAAAAATAAAGTGCTTCTTTCGGTGTAGCATCTCTAATCTCATACAGTACAATCAGGCTATTGTTGGTAAGGCTTGACAATGAGTTGTTTTTTTTGTTTTGTTTTGGGTTTTTTTGTTTTTTTTTTTGTTTTTTTTTTTTTGCTTGAGATTAATTCCAGACAGAACCTGACTTCCCTGTGTTTTATAATGTTCCAAAGATCTTATGTAAAATGCAAACACGGCTTCCTTGCTTCAGTGCACTTCTTGAAAGTCCTTCTGGTCCAAACTTCCAGTACCACCTGATACATTTGGTAAGTATTGAAAAGGGCAGAGATATGAAGAACGGGAAAAAGGAATCAAGTACTGTGCAAGTTAAAAAAATCTCTATTTAAAAGAGAAACTGAATCTGTGTGAGAAATGATATAAAGTGAATTCTTAATTGCCTGCATGCTAAAGCAGCAGCTCCAGGTAACTGAAACATAAAACCACCCTGTAACTGGTAGGAATTGTATGAAAGACTTGAGCAAAAAGCAATGACTCTGGAATTACTGAAATCTTGAATAATACTCACATGAATCAGTTCACTAATACAATCCTCTAGAGGGTAGTGAAGGTCCATAAGGAGTGCCCATCTAGACAATTATAATTAAACACTCTGTAAACAATCAACTTAGTAAAGAACTGTTATAATGTTTGGGCATATGTCCTGTGTTATATCTGCTGAATGCTTTCTGCAGATGCAGAGAAATAATTTTTATAATTTCAAGAAAGATTGCACCAAACTGCTTTCACCAGTTTCCAGGACTGCATGCTATCTACATTTTCAGAAAGAATTTTAATTTGAAAATAAGTGTAAACTTCTTGGATGACACAAAATTAGGGGTGTGGCAAGTAAAAATAAAGGTAAGAAGAGAACAGCTTCAAATCACTTGGGTGAGCTGAACTCCTTCATACTAGAAACTTAAGTGCCTTTAGATGAACAAAAGGAGACAAAAGTATCCTACAACAAGTTTGAAAAGGGCATGGAACCAAGCAAACAAGGAACTCATCAGAGATGTCAGTAATACAGTGACAGAACAGTACAGAAAGAGGAAGAATTCAAACAGAGAGAAGTGGTAGGTAGTATTTCTTCTACATGTAAAATTATGAGATCAGTGTCAAAATACTAAAATTCTACAGTCTACATTTTCAGGAGATTTTGAGGAATTAACAGAAAGGTATCTCAAAAAGGTCTTTGGTGATGGAAATACCGCATACTGATGGAGCTATTACACCATCACAGGACCATTCAAAGGATCCACTCACCTTTTACTCTCAAAGGATTTTGTAGGCCTGAGTACCCATGGTAGTAATAACAACCTAATGGTTCACTCACACTCTGCTAACCTGAAGGGGATTTAAATGATACAGAAAAAGCCACACAGACAAGATCTGTTTACATCCTTACATTGTGAGTGGTGATTGTGACAGGTGAAGAAAATTATAGCCAAAATAAAAAAAATCATATATCTGTGAAACTCAGATCACATAAAATAGTGAAATTAAAGAGGTTTTAACCATTAGGTCATACCAATTTTGAAGTCTAAATATAATCCAGAAGACAAAAAATTTCTGAATATAATGTTGTGATGGTTTAGTTAACAACCAGGCAGAAACACCAATCATCTCCTTTCAATTGTTGGTTCTAATACTTTAGATGCTGTTGTCACTGTTTGCTGGTCTTGTAACATCTTTGTTTTCTCCTGTCTCTCATCCATGGTTTTCTCCTTACCCAATATACTTCACACAACTACACTCCATTTGCAATGCTACAAGGTGACATCCACCATTAGGTAAGCCTTTGGCAAATCTCACAGTATCTCTCAAAGCATTTTATTGCTGCTCATTACCACAAAGAAAACATGCGGCTCTGGGCAACCATAGCAGAGTTATCAGGATCCTTTGATCTCTTCCCATGAGTCAAAGTTAACCAAACCCAGTACAACCACAGAGTCTTCAAAGTGTGTCTAACAAACCACTAGATGCTCAAAGGATTAATAATGCCAACTAACTACACAAGAAAGAAATAACTTGCCTCTCACCATTCCTTTTCTCTGCCCATGTCGGTTGTTTTATATGTCTAGAAGATGACATGTGGTGAGGTCAAAAAGAAAAAATAGGTACCATCAAGCTGTTATTCATGTAGTCTCATGTCAGATTTATGCAACCTCCAGAAAACTTTCTGGATGAACAGAATTGGTGAGAAAGCAGATGAGGTGGAATTATGGTCAGAAACAGTACATAACAAAAACTTGCTGAAGGAATACTTCCCTTTTATGTAGACAGATCAAATGAAGTTTTTATTTTTTTATTCTTGGATAATGGCGCAAAAGCATGAGTAAGCAAAAAAAATATTTTTCATATGAAACTTATCACTTGTAAAGGTGTAAAAAGGAATTTGCATGAATTTGAGGGGGAATTCTTCATTTCTTCTTCGTGATTTCCAAGAATAAGAGCAAATTTTTAAATATGTAAAATTTTAAGCTAGTAACTAGCAGAATATTCAGTGTCTGGGACAGAAGAAAGAAGTTGACAGTGAAGCAGTGGATGATACACAAAGAATTGCTCTAATTGATCAGAAAATGACACAGCATAGCAAAGAAGAAAAAGATGTCAAGGGGAAGAGAAAAAAGGGCATGATACATGATTGTGTCATCAGTGAGTAAGCCTTGGTGTTTCAATGGCATCCATGGTTTAAAAGGTAAACTTTGAATTATAAACTAAGGTAGGAAACTTTCAGAAATGATAAGTTCCCTGGCATAGTCTTGATGCTACCATGTACCATAGAATATGAAGAACAATTCCTAGCATAGATACAGAATGAACTAAGACCCGTTTAACCAATCTGTAAAAACAAGCTTGCTGTGTGGCTCATTCAGGGGAAGATGCCCAGACATACTAATAATTTATCAAGTTCTTTTTATTGATATTTACTTCCCCATATTACTCATATTTTCTTTTCAAATCTTAAACCATTTTCTGGTAAATTGATGGCACTCTTAACCTTCTCATAAATCTACTACATGACCCTCACTCTCCTTTTCTGAGATAACACCACTTAGTCTCTCAAGTCAATAACCTACGAATTATCATTGACTATACCCTCCCATGTCTGACAATTATCATTGACTATACCCTCCCAGGTTAGATCTAAATTCTGAGCATCATTTCCACATAAAATTTCTACAGCTTAGGCTCTTCTATCTGCACAACTAGCTAAAACTCCTCTGAAAAACTGCTGTGTCTCATGTCAGTGCCTAAGAAACTTTCCTCCCTGCCTTGTCCAGATTGACCTGCTCATATCTGTCCAGTTAGTATTATTGCCAGCATTTTATCTTTATCTTTAATTTTGAATAGTAATCTTTCTTTTAGTACCACCTCTATGACTTCCCCTCCTTGTCTTTCAAGGCCTTTCATGGACTAACCCAAGCACAGATACCCTTGCTGACCCTTAAACCAGAGAGTTAGGAATTATAAGACACCTACCATATCCCTCCAACATCTGAGCAGAGCAGGGCCCATTGTCCTAAAAAGATGACAGTAGCTCCCTGGAAGACCCACATTTCTGTCTGTGATTTGGCATTAAGCGGGGTTCTAGAATTATCTCACAGTGCCAGCTTCAGAAACCCTTGCTGGCTTACTTTCTCTGACAGACATGAGCTGAGAATACTCAGCACCCTGTTCCTGTTCACCCTGGTGACATGACATAGACTTAGAATAGACCCCACCTTCAATAGCTTGAGAAATTAATGTAGTCTGTTTGCTTCCCCAGAGCAACTTCATACTCAATATCATAGTCATTGAAATTTCAACTATAGCTGGAGTATGATATAATCCTGCTATCACTACTTACCACATAAAATAATTGTTTCTTTGTGCTTCTCTCTCTGCATACAATTATCAGCAGTTTTTATTTCAAATTTATTCAATTATTTGGAATTTACATTTATTTTTTCCAATATTTGTGTAGGACCCAGCATAGAAGAAATGGAGGCTTCAGGAGAGAGTTTCCTAAATTATTTAAACGCTCATCTATTGCTGGCTCATTCACCAGGGTGCCCCTCAAACTCCAGAGCATTTCCTCCTGCAGAGTTCTGCATGTATCTCTTAGGATTATACTGTATAAAATGTATGGGCACTATCTCAATAAATATGTTTCTATTAGTAGGAGGTACTTGCTGTTCTAAAGCAACATCGCCTTGGTTCACCCTTCTTTAAATCCTAACAGATTCTTTCATTTACTGTCACTTTTCTGTGGAATACAGCTGTTACTTTCCTTTTGGTCTAAACCCTCCAAAATCAGTGTTGTGGCAATGGAAAATATCACAAGCAGCAGGCAGAGTACTTGCTACTTTAAGAGTAGAAACCCTCACAAAGTGGATCTAAACCAGCACCTTCCTCAGGACAAGGACATGCAGATTATCCTGGAACAAGTCAGGAACCTGAGCTGTGAATGCTGATGAGCAGTGTGCAGTGATTCCTAGGATTTGTGCAGTTAGGTTGTTGAGCAGAGGCTGGCAGCAGAGAGCTCCCACCAAAGTGTTCACATACAAAGGAGTGGCCACATTGCACCGCACTATGCTATGGAAACAGATTGCAGCGTAGGGCCTAAATCTACCACATAAAGGTTTTCATGGCCTCTTGCTGTCTTCAATTTCCCTCTGTTGTCTTCAGCTTTTGTGCTTACTGTGTCTCAGAGCAGACACTGATACTTTGCTTGCAGGCACTCCGCTTTCACGTTGGTGTTTACAGAGCATTTGTAACTTTCATAAGCCATTTCGGGAGTAGAAAGCTACCTACACACACAAACACACACACACACACACACACACACACACACACACACACACACATTAAAGAAGGAAATGGCTTTTTCCTACTATCCATTACTGCCTGCACTGCCTGCATGATGATAGCTTTATACTGCCAGTGGCTGAGAATCTCCTGTAAGGAAGTGAGTTCCCTCATTATTTTAATGTAATTTGAGTGCACTCAGTGCCTTGCAAAGGCACTTGACACCTCACTGGAGCAGATGCTAAATGCTCAGTTCATTAACCATCTGACTGTTACCCTCAACCTCTTTCATAATAGGGGTTATTTAAAATGCTACATACTGCTGCTCAAATATTAATAACTCTTCTCCTGACCTTTTCTAAATAATATAATAACTCACTAATCATGACTTATCTTCTGCAAATAACATTGCATGAGATGGACACTTATCGTGAACTTTTTATGTAAACAATATCCTGTATCTGAGAAACTGGCAGTTTGCAACAACCTAATTTGGCAACCAAACAATATTCCACTTAATGCTTACTAAGTAGCTTCACAAAACTGTCCAGATAGTTCTCCTGAGGTTTTCTAAGCAAAACAATTTTTTCACTACTAGACTCAGCTTTCTTTTTCATGGTAGACAGAAGAAGTACTGAGGGCATACTAATAATGTATTTTCAAAAATATTTCCTTTTCCATAGAGGAAACAGCTGACACTGAAGATTTCTTTAATGTTTGGTAAGTATGTGGAGACAGTGGTTTATTGGTATACAGAACATCTGTAAACACACTACTGTGGTATTCAAGAGGGCAGTAAGAATGAAATAAACTCTAATTTTCCCAAATTTGAAGCAGCCAGACTCTGTTTGCCCTCAACTACACTTCTGCTTGGAAGGCAAGGTACAAAAAATAAGGAAAGTATTTATGTTGTTTAGTCCACAAAGTACCTTGGAAGCTTCTTCTGTGTGGACTTTTCCTTGGATGAGTATGAAAAATAATGACTCAGAAAAGCCACAAAAGTTAATTAAATTCTTCAACATTAATCAATGCATCAATATGTCAATAAACATATGAGGCTGTGGAAATTTACAGGAATTTGCAGACCTTAAAATGTCTGAAAAACTTCAGTGCCTTGACCTACTGCGCCATCTAGCCTTGTCTGGAAGACATTTTCCCCTGGAATCAGTTTTCATGGAACAATGTGAACCAATCAAGAAATGTGTTTTACTCATGGAGTACATCTATGGGTAAAACACCCTAGTATGTTGCAGCTGTGTTCCTCATCTCTAAAGGCTTTATAGCTAAATCAGAAAAGCTACCCTTTTAAAAAAAGATGTGATCTGCCTACCTCTATATATACGTCGTCAGAGAAAAAAAAAATCATACTGCTAAGTGGCACAAGTGCAACTTTTGTGGGGAGTACACCCTGGGCAAACACTCCTTATGTCACCAGAAAAGCCACCAGCTGGCAGCAATTCTTTTTCTCAGGGAAGCAGTGTGAAGAAAACAGAACTTTTTTTTCTGGTTTTGTCTGGGATACAGTTAATTTCTTCTCCATAACTGGTGTAGTGCTGTGTTTTGCATTCAGTATGAGAATAATTTTGATAACACAATAACATTTTGATTTCTGACAACTCATGTTTGTCCTAATTCAATGACTTTTTTTGTGTGTCTCATGCTCTGCCAGTGAAAAGGTACACAAAAAAGACTGGGAGGGAGAACAACCAGAACAATTGACCTGAACTGGTCAGAGGGATATTCCACACCATAGGACACCATCCCCAGTATATAATGTGGGGAATTACCTGGAAGCAGGACTGATCAGTGTGCAAGGACTGTGTCTGTCAGGGTTCAGTAGGGGATGAGTAACTCTATTGTGCATCAATTGGTTTTCCTTGAGTATTGTTTCTTCCCGTTTTTATTCATTATCATTCATACATTTTACTTTCTATTTTTCAATTTACATTTCAATTACTAAACTCTCTTTACCTCGACCTAAGTTTGACTTTTGATTCTCCCTCCCATTCCACTGGGATGGGGGTGGGTGAGCTGTTGCGGGGTGCTTAGCTGCTGCCCAAGTTATACCACAATGAAATTCTGTCTTCAGTAGAGGCTGGCTGATACCGCTTTAGGGCTGGAATAGCTGCTGTTGGGATGCCCAGAATCCCCTCATGCACGGACAACACTTGAGAGGGTGCCCTCGAGCTGCTCTAATGACATATTCTTAGGGCAGTTCCCTGCCAAGCCTGCCTCCTCACTACTTGGTGGTCATTAACTGGCAACATCAGCCACAGCATTCCCAAATCCTGCCACCCCAAACTCAGGAATGACTGCTTGGTGCTTTCAGGAGCCAGGATCTATCGTCCACAATCCAGGATGTGCTTCTAATGCCTCCACATGCCAGACTTCCTCAGCCTGGCCTAAGTGCACTGTGCAACACAACACAACAGATTCTTTTACTCAGTGTGGCAGACAGGAAACACTGCACTAAATTTCATCAAACCAAGGAATCAAAGCTGCAATTTTCTTTAAATAATACAGTCAGCCTTTTATACGTTCATTGTGCATTCACACTATATCATGTTCTATTGTGAATTTATAATTAATTTCTAATTGATAAATTACTTATTCATTCACCAAATAGTCAAGTTTAAACAAGTAATAAAATTATTCATGGTGTATAATTTATATCTAGGCATCTCAGCTTACTAAAGATATAGCACAAGACACAAATGTACCTAAAATTACAAGACTTCTGGTCTCCAATTTCTGCCCTCCAATTTCTTTAAATTTCACACATCCTAGGCCAGACTATTCATTTTGAGGAAAAGCAAAAAAGATAACTTATTAATTTTCAGTGGTGGGGATTAGAATTTCTACTTCTTGCACATCCACATAACTCCCAGATCTTTTCATTTTTCCAACAAATGCAGTAGGTTTTTCATGCAAGACATTTCATCAATGTATAAAGAAAAGAACCTGATTGTTGCTGATTGTTGCTGAGGTATCCCAAGTTACATCTGAGAAAGCCTACCTCATCTTTTGGAGCTTGATTCCACTTTCCACAGACTCTCTACTGAACAGGAACAAGAATGTTGAATACAGTAATTCAAAGCCAACACATGAAACAAAACAAACTTTCTTTTTTTTGCATTTGCATCACCAACAGGCTGAAAAAGTCCTTTTCCAATTCATTTTATTGACTACTGTGAACTGACAAACAGGCATAAAAAGGTAGCACTACCATTTCAGGATGCAATTGTCAGTCATTTATTCAGTTGAAAAACTCAGCAGATTAAAATTTTCTATGCCAGTTGTTTCTTGCAGACCTGCTTGCTTTCTTAAACTTCAGTCCAAGTGACTTTGCAATTTCTAGTAGTGATATTTAATGGAAACCTGGAGACTTGTTTAGAGCTGTCCTACTATCTACAATGCTTGACTGGAAATCCCCACGCTCATTTTAAATAATTAGCTAAGAAGCCTGAAAAGTTCTAATTTCAGCAGCCCATTCAAGCTACTAGTTCAGATTTTTCCATGTGGTCGACAGCAGACATAGCCTGAAAATGTGTATAAAGCAAATAATTGTCTTATGAGTTAGAATAGCATAGTATTGATTCGGGAAAGAAGAGCATCCACGGAAACAACCTTTTTTTTTGGTAATAAGCCTCACTTCCTACACTCACCCTGTGGAAAACAGTCCTTTGTCTCAGTCTCAGTTGTTGCCTGTACTCCATCACCTCTTGTCAGTGGATTGCTGTGTCCCAGAACTCATGAATGGTTTTAGGCTAGTCCTGTGCCACCAGAGGGACTTTTGAGTGTCTTCCTGTCATCTCCTACTAGCTGTTATCTCCAACTAGAATGCTGGATTTGCTTCTGAAAGCATTACTGTTCAAACACTGGTTCTTACAACAGTGTGAGGGTCCATAGCACAGCAAATATTCACAGAGAACCCTCTCCTCCATCTGAGTATGCTCAACTCCATTTTCCACCCAAAAGAGGCAGTTTAATCTGGACACAGATATGTACTGTATATATGTCCTGAATAAGTGCTGTTTAATGTAAACATAAAGGTCATCAGGTAGCCATGCTACCGGTATAAATAATATTCTGATCACACAGAGAGAAATACTGTTCTCCTTTTTCATCCTAACAAATTATCCCACAGAAAAAAACCTTACAAATCCAGTAACAGCAACAATAAAGTATCCACTATATTTGAGCACACAGTCTCAATATACTAGATGATTATTTTGTTCTACCACACCTTGCTGTTTTCTCTCCTGAAATGTTACATCACACTCTCCAAGTTTTATTAGTCCAAATACGGAATGAATTTAACCCTTCACTCCCATGTGAACCGAGGATGTTTGCTTTTGATGTCTCTTCTTCTAGACTACCACAAGATGGTAGCAGAGAGTTTCTCCCAAGAAAAACGGATCCGAAAATGTCTAAGACAGTGAATTGTCTCAAGTTTGGGACCCAGACAGTGCAGGTTTTGGAGCTTACTCGGTTTTCGATGAGTCAGGAAACTAGACAACTACATATCGAGGCTCTTAGCCTGAAGCTTATTTCCTTTCTGGAAGCCCATCTAGCGAACCATTAACCTGAAAATCTGAACACACTTGGTATCTCTACACTCAAATTCCTTGAAGAACTAGACTTCATATGTACAGAATCGTTGCAGTGTGAGGAGCATGCAGCCTGCAGAAATGCTTTTGGAGTCAAAAACTAGGAGTGGAGATTCCCAGGACTCTCATTCTCAGAGTATATCTCAGAATATATCTATTACACTTGTCCTTCATAGGACAATGGGGAGACCCACACTTTTAAGATGCTAAGGCACACAGCCCTTTTCTAATAGCCTGCTGACCAGAGTGCTCAATCTGAAAGTAAAGAGAAGGATTCAGTTCCCTCTTCAATTGGAAGAAGTTCAAATACGTGCTTGGAATGACTCCAAGGAATGACTAAAGGCACAAATTTAACATCAGTGTAAGTGGATACTGCCTGTGCCCTCCATTTAAAGCTGTCACTCTTTAGAAAGACATACAAGCATGTGACCTGGAGACATACTACTTGTGCCTCATCCAATCCAATGAGACAGAATAGTTCTGGGACATGATTAGGCTGCAATTTATTTACTCAGAGGAGAACCTGGAACTTCTAAAGATTCTTGGAAGGTGCTGTTCTCTAAACCACAATCTGTGGTAAACAAGTGCCTAAATTATGTAAGTAGTTACTAGTAAGTAATTAATCTCTTATCTTGCACTATTGGTCCCAACTGCATTTCTAGTAACCCTAGAAAATTTTGATAGCTTTAGTTTCCAAGTAAGTTAGGTGGGAAAAACATTAGCGATTGTTATTAATTTGATGTACATAAATTTGGCATATATGACATTGTGGATGAAGGACCACAGACAAAAAAGATTATAGTAAATTTTTTTTTTTAGTTTTTGAGCTGGGTTTAAGTATTTCAGCATAATGAACTGCAGACCTTCCATGCAACATTTGGAAGAAAACAAAATACAGAGGATAATAATAAAATACAGTTATTCTACAGAATGAGTGAACTTCGTATACCTCACTGCTCACCGTGGAACTGGACTTTGTGGAAAAAAAGCAGACCTGACATACTTTAGCACAATATAACCATGTATATACATAAAAAGACACTTGAAGTTACTTATTAATTCTAACGTTGGTACTTCCTACATTTCACTGCTTTTTCATCTAACTAGAAATTGTTTATGATAGGATTGTTGGACAATCATTAGTTAAAGGCAAATAACTGATCATTTCTTCTTCATTAACCCCATAACTTGTTTATGCTACTGAGATTTTAATTTTTTAGAACAAACCTACACTTGCTACTTATTAGTTAAGATCAAATCAGATAATACATACGTAACACCTGCACCATCTCTTGTCAGGAACCAAAATTTTTACTAAATCAAAGAGATATGCCTGGAGGAGAGACTGTTGCTGCAGCCACACAAGTCTGTGTACAACAAACTGCTATTTTATACAAAATGAGGCTTTGCCCTTCACAGTGACCTATCACAACCACAATAAATCCTTACAGAAAGCCCAAATCTTATTTGTGTAGGGCACTCAGGATGCGCCTGCCAAACAAGTGGAAACAATTAGACTATTCCTGCCTCCGACATTTTGTTAGACAATTCAGATTGGCACTGAGGAATCCTAGCTTGACTCCAAGCTGAGATGCCTATTGAGAAATAGAGTACTGTCACAATGCAACATGGTTGCACAGTTTCAATGACTCCTCTGCAGCTGCGGGATGACCAAAATTACTCCCAGAGAAACTCCATGAATATTTATGAAAACCTTTTAGCATTTTGGGTGCACTAAAACGTACATCTGAAACTGTTCCATTCAGTGCAGTTCTACTCAAGAAATTTTTCTGAACTCTTTCATTCTGTAGAGTACCTTTGCAACTTCTGACTAAATAGAAATTGTTTCTGGGTAGAAATCAAATCATGTATGAGGAACACTGTATGTGGAAAACAGTGATTTGCTTTACTTTGGAAGTTGCCACTGTGCAGTCAGAAAGAAATTGGCAGTGGCTCACTGCTAAAAAGAAACAACAGTGGAGTTAAAAACATCTGCCGGGGCTGTACACAGCCAACAATCCATCTAATAAAACAGAAGATGCCCAGGATTTCCAAATAACATGAAGATATGAGGGATCACAATCATATCAGAAAACAGGATTAAGATTCAAAAGCATCTTGAAAAGTTAAAGAAATGGTGTGTCTATAGGGAAAGAGCAATGTTAAGCAGAAATAATTAAACAAGGAAACAGAAGAGTTGGCAAGATAAAAATGATCTGTGACTTGCAGAACATCACAGGTAGATCTTAAATAAACAATGTTATGCTTCTGAGGAAACAGCAAACATAGAAGTATAGGAACAGAAGTGTAGCCTGTGAGTAACAAGGCTCCTATTAAAAGGACTGCTGTGTTCATCGATTCTTCTTTGAGACTGGACTGAAGAGACATGTGAATAGCAGTGAACACAATCAACATTCTGTAAATCATGGAAAGAATTAAGTTTGTTTAACCTAGAGAGGGTTGAAAGGGTCCTATTATTAATCTTCAATGCTTCAAAGGCTGCTGCAGAGCAGGAAATAATAACTTGGTCTCTATTAGTTTGCAGGCAGAGAGCAGTGGGTATAAAGACCTACTAACCCTTTTTGAAAAACAGACGTTTTTACCATTAAGGATAGTGAGTTCCTAGCCAGGGCTGTGTTTGAAGGCAGTGGAACTTATGGGAATGAGATATTTAAAAAAAATACATTGAGAATCAGGAAGTGGGTAGGAGTCATCCTGCTTTGGGGCTGAAGATGACATCTTTCACACTATTTTGAATATTAATTTTCAACCAAAAGAACTTACTAGATTTTAATAAGAGAATCAACACCCCTACCAAACTGGGCAGAAGCTCACACATATGATCAATAATAAAGTGAAATCAGAAACCTTTGAAACACAAATATTTCTGCTTTACTTTGAATAACACAGTAAAGTTTTCATTACATTGGTTAATGAGAAATATTAAACTACCCCAGTTTTCTTGTTTCAAGTCTTTGATTCAGTGTCTCTCAAAGGGAATTGTGTTTTGTACCATACGTTTGCAGATTTTTTTTTTTTGTTTGTTCTTTTCCTTTGGAATGGTCCTGGTAACACAGATAGCATTGTTCCAATGGCTTACTTTCTTCCTGAAGGGTAGAGAAGTAAGAAAATTACCTTTTTATGACTCATAAGGGGCAGATTTACTTCATCGGGTAATGAGTAGAAATTTACAATGTACCAACATAAGAGTTAGTTTTTGTAAATTATGCAAGTAAGTTATGTAGCACTACAAGAACATTGTGTAACAGAGACCTCAAAAAAATTATTTTTTGATGCCAAGAATCTACAAACACTTGACATATAAAAGAGGAAATATTTTATTTTAGGAACAGCTGACACTAAAATATGGAAAATAAAGAACTACTACCAAAGGTATCAGCAAAAGTGAGTTTATTGAAATATGTTGTAAAAGCGCAACTTTTACAACAAAATTCAATGGCAAGGTTCACTGTATTACTGCACAAAGGCTATTACAATGATTCAAAGCTGCCGATACAAAAATCTCTTTGCACTATAATACCAGATTCTGCATGGTATCTGTCAGTTACTGAGGATCTGCTTTTGGCGGGAGGTCTCTATGCTTTGAAGAGCAACCTCAAGAGGTGTCCCTACTCAAGGGGAGATTCCACACAACAAGCTGCTTAGCAGAGAGAACTTGAAAAATGCTCATTTAGCCTGACATATTTCTGGAATAAAGTGTTTGTCCTGTAGTCAAACTGCATACAATGGGAAAGGTATGCATGAGATTCCTTGCACCCACAGCTTTCTTTGTTCCTTGATAAATGAGTCCTAGAAAAGCTACCTGCTATTTGTATGTTATTTACAAGATCAGTGACCCAAGCTCATATGCATCAATGCTCACCTCTGTCACTCTGTTCCTTTGTGTATTTTCATAGAACGAATTGGAACTAGAGGAGCCTTGTGCTGATTTTGCCTTAGGTCTTTACCTTCTTTGGAGCCTCTAATAGCTACCCCTAGTTTTGTTAAGGAGTTGAGTGCATTTGTCACTCTTGGTCAGTTTGTTCAGGTATTTCAGCCAGGCACAGAGAGTCAGCAAGAAGAATACACATAGTTGAAAACAAAGCAGTTAGTTATTGGCTAACAGAGAGGAGCTAGCTAGAGTTCAATGAGCTGTTAGACAAAGCATTACTATACTCACCACTCAAGCTACTCAAGAAGTCTTTGCTGAGCAGGCAGGCATGAGTCAAAAGGGTAAAGGTCACTTTCCTTGGCTCTTTGGAGAGGAATCTGAGCATTTCTAACTTGCAGTCTTCCATCAACATTTAAAATACAACACATTGGTTCACAGCTAGTCATCAGCTAGACTATCTAGCTTGACCAGGCTTCCCCAGGTTATCTTTACCTTTATGATTTTATACCTTTTCATGCTGGTACTTTTCCTCTGAACTCCTTGAACATCAACAATCTCATGTCTACAGCCCTACTTTCAAATCTCTCAACAGATGGCAGACTTTCATAGCGGGCTGGATCAAGGACCCGCAGGTGTGTTGTGTCAGAGATGGGCTTTTGGATACATGTACACAGGCAATGAAACAGCCAGAAAAGTGGGGTGAAAGTCAGAGGTCATCTTACAGACAAAGAGGGTGTCAGGTTGGATTGGATGTCTTCTAGGTATTTCCAAACTTCATTGTTATAACACAGTGTCTATAGAGAAGTTTGCTACCTGATTTGGGATTTAAAATTCTCTAGATTTTGTGACACTGTATACATTGAGCTTCCAGGCTGTTTTGTGGATTTACCTTTGTTTTTCTCTTTGTATTTCAGTTTTTCCTACACAAATATCAGGAAATTGACAACTTTCTTTTTGAAACACATTCTGACCAGGCATGAAATTCCTTATAGACATTATGCTATAACTCTTTAGGGTCTTTTTGGTTGCAATTAGTATCTTAAACATTATTTCTAAATAGCAGTGAATTCCCATGGTTGCAAGGAAGCATTCAAAGGCTAAGCTAATACATTGTTCATTCTGGAACTTATGGGTCATGTGGATCAGTAAAAGCAACATCAGAGACTGTTGCTGGTACCCAAACAGAGATACAGCAGGGTTAAAATGATTTAGAAAATGTTAAATATATTGATAGATTCTAAAAGTTATCTTCACTTAAAGGCCTTAAAGAAAAAGTATTTTCAAACAGAGATGAAAGTGCTCAAAGCACAAAAATGAGTTAATATCTTTAATATAATATGTGCAAAGATTTTCAACCCCATATTTTATTTATTGTATATAAGTCAAAATCTACTTTCAAATATGCAATTGATAAATTTTGAGAAAGCTTTACTAATTATACTGTCTAGCAACATTAGAAGAAAGAATTTACTAGAATATTGCAGAGACTTGTTAACAAACATAAGAAAAAAAAGCTAAAGCTAAAATTCTGGCATCTAACCACAGACATCTGTGATTTACATTTTCAGTAAAACTTAGCAGTTAGATGACCTTTCATGTACACACTGCTCTGAATTCTGAAACAACAGTAAATGTCCAGCTGTGGTGCCTCCAGACCACATGCAGGCAATAAAAAATGAGTGACTATGAAAAGTTCAGTTTATATGACTCACAAAACAAGCACAGGAACTCTGTGGAAGAAATAGATGCAATTATTCAGAATACAGTTCTGAAGAATAAAACTATTCTTTGACTAGAAATCATTTGCTTGACTAAAAAGCAAAAGTGTTGTAAGAAAATGGAATGCCTGACTAAGGAACAGGATGTTACTTGGTAGAGGGAAGTATGAGACATCCCTGAAATACAATGAGGCAGGGAACAACTGGCTAGACAACAGTTCAGAAAAGAAGGATCAAGGTGCTGAAGTGGACCACGCGTGTATGTTGGCAACACTATATTAGTACAAAAAAAAAGGGCAAACTGTGTCCCATGAGGTACAAAAATAAGATAGCCTATGAGGCTGAAAACTTTGCAGATCACATCCCCCTGATGAAAAGCAACCGAACTTCAAGAATTTGAGACAATCAAGAGAAAACCAAGGAAAATAGTTTCTTAATAGGTACATTATGTTTAACCTAAAAAACCCAAAAAAACCAACCAAACAAACAAAAAAAAAAAAAACCAAAACAAAAAAACCAACCAACCAAAAAAAACCAAAAAAAACAAAAAAACCCAGAAGACCTCTTTTTATACAGGAGAAATATAAACTGGAAAAATCTTCACCATGAATGACTTGGAAGGGATGAGCAACAACTTTAAACAAAACTTCCTCATGGCTACGTCAGAAGATGTAACCAGGCAGCTTTTGGCATACAATACCTTTCTAAATGGGGCCAGTCATGGGGGGGGGGGGGGGGGGGGGGGGGGGGGTGTGTGGAGAAACCCGCAACAGAAATATGGTCAACTCCTAGTCTCTCTTCATATGTTTTATGTGACTTTTTGGGAATGAAGAGTTTGCTTTGCGAGCCTTAGCCGTACTTGACGCGGTTTCTGTGACGGATTGCCTCAGACAGCTGCCTGCGGTAATCTGGCACTGCATCAGACTGGTGACGGCCTGGCCCGGAGCACCGGGCACCTCCTCACTCCGTTCGCCTTGGCGGCCAGAGCGACCGTGCCTGCTCCCGAAGACACAGGGACCCTGGGGCCGCGGCCCCGGAGATGAATGTGGCTTGGGGACATCACTCCTGCCCGCTGGGGAATGGGCAGTCCGGAGCGTGTCCATTCTCTGTCCCTTCACGGTCCTCTCGGGCTACCCGTGCCCGTCCTCCTTCTCGGCCCCAGCCGGAGCCTGCAGCCCTGAGGCGCCTGAAGGAGGGGGCGGCCCGCGTTCTGTCTTTGGGAGCGCAGCCAAGGGAACGGGCCGCACTTCCCGGAGCTTGGGGGAAAGTCCCGAGAAGCGGCTCACCCGGCTCCTCGGGGTGGGAGGAGGCACCGCCCTGCCCGGGGAGGGGCGGCCGAGCCGCTTCCCGGCACTGACAGGGGGGGCTGGCGCGTCCCGGTGCGGAGATCTGGCTGACCCCGGCCGTGAGGGAGCTTCCCGGTGGCTGAAGGTGAGTGATGCCGGTGTCTCCCTGTCACGGCAGCCCCCCGTTCCCTCAGTGGCTCCCCCGCTTCTCCTCTCCGTCCGCGGGCGTCCCGTCGGCCCTCGCTGAGGGGAGCTCTGCCTGCCTCGCTGAGGAGCGCCCACCGCGCCACTCCGGCTCTGGTTTTGAAGCGCGCTGGGAAGTTTTTTACTCTGAATTTTTGCTCTTCTGATGCCCTCTCTACCCTTTGCCCGCCCGTTCTCCCGTGTTTTGCAGAAACCCTCGGTAAGGCGTTGCGGGAGTGCTGGAGCGACGCCTCGTACCGCATCTCCGTCCTCCGGGAAGCCGCCAGCATCACCGCATACCGATGAATTTAAGGCACTTCACGACCGTCTAGTCTTCTCTGCTTTCAGGATGCCACTGCTTAGCTACAGCATAAAAGCTGCTGATTTGACTTGAGCAAAAATTACCTAGGTGGGGTACCTGGTGGGATGAGGATGCTGCACCTGCCAGAGGTGAATAGGGTTTGGTTTCAACAGCTTCTGTACACACTGCTTCAAGATGATGACTACTCGCTCAGAAATGTGAGCCCAGACCTTCAAATCCGGCATTACACAGAGAAAAGTTGTTGCTCCTGCTTTCTTTAAAGCAGTGGAAATCCATTGCTTGATCTCAAGGCCATTTGCATAAACAGGAAAACATGAATTCCTGTGTAGTTCCTGAATTTTTTGGAGTTTGACTATTTTTTTTGCATACCCTTTCTGCCTTTTATCTAAATTTTGCATACCTGGACTAAACTCCAGCACAGCAAAATAGACAGATCCTAACAGAGATACAAGTAGATAATGCCTGAAAAATTGTTTCTCTACAATTGCTAACATTTCTTTTGACTTCCCAGATGGGGCAGGAGTAGTTTAACCAAGCTCCTTAATTGCTTTATAGTTTTATATCCTATTTTTCCCCTATTTCAACTACTTTTTTGTTTAGATTCTTGTCTTTGTAGGACCACAAAGTATTTGTTTTTGTATTTTGGCAGATCTTTTAAAAAAAGCAACAGCATGCATCAAAGAGCTTTCTGTTTATCAAAACACTAGATAAAACTACCCCTCAGCAGTCAAATTATTACATGTGTATCAGACCTTAATTATAGAAATTACTTTGTTTCTTCCTTATGCAGCCTTTTAAACTTGTTGCCCAGCCATTAAATTATAAGGGCTTATTAGGAGCTTTCAGTGTCTTATATACGAATGTATTTTGTGTACTAAGTGTAATTGAAACCATCTTTAAAATTGCTTGGGAGAAAAAAGCAAGTACAATGACTAAAGGAAAGATTAATCCACTTTAGAATGTGGTTACAAGGACTAAAGGAAAGATTCATCCACTTAAAGTGTGGTATCTCTGATATTCATTTTCTTTTTATCATTCAGGGTTATTGACAATCAAATTCTCAATTTTCTATATGAAGTGTGATGTTTGCTTTTAGAAGGTATCTATTTAGCTGGGATGTTTTATCAGATGCTACCTTACCAGGACTCTGTGGGTTCCTGATGGCTTGACACTCTTCCCTGTTTCAAGAAAACTGCCTCAGCTGGATGTCAGCTCTGCACTGTTGGTTTTGCAAGGGGTCTTTTGGGAATTGCAGAAATCAGGAGGGCAGAGGCACTCTGTGTTGTAGTCTTTGTACAAATCATTGACTTAGGGCCTTCCAGTTCCTTTTGACAGTTACCCAGTTATCTCTCTATTTAGGAGGCAAAAAACTGCATCAGGAGGATTAGTTAGCCTACCTGTGCTCAGCTTACTTTCTAGGGGTGTTTCTTTGTAGGCTGTGGATAGGGCTTATTAGATTTTGGCACTAAAATGTCACTTATGCCTTCAATCTTGTGTTGTGTGGTAGAAACTTCAATTGTGATACTGATCTTCTGTTAATGAAGAAGAGAAAATAACAACACAGGATGAACAGTGTTATGTATTATTGCTTGATTTGCCTCACTGACAGTCTTCTTCCACATATAGTTTAGAAAATCTTGTTCAGTCCATGGTGTTTATGAGTTGGTATCCATATAAAATACTCTCCATTAAATAGATTAAGTATTCTGCAACTCGAAACATTTCCTTTCTCAGCCTGTGTACATGCTCAGGTTCATTTAAGGATTTGGCTTGTGCCTGGCAGCTGTTTTAAATAAGCAAAGCAAAGGGCACTGAGAAAACAAAGTTGTATTAAGTATGATTTGAAATATGTGCCTTTAGGAAGACTGCTACAAAACAGATTAACTCTGCAGTCAGCTTTGACTAGATGTTCACAGCAGGGGCCTCCTTTCCTTACACACACAGGTTCTTCAGGTGCTGCAACAGTATGTGCACTGTATAGCTCCAACTGCCAGTCAGTTGAATTTTGGTGCTTCAATGACTTTGAAGTGGGGTTTGATGAAGTGTTTATCTTTGGTGTGTTTACAAGGTAAATAATGAGATTTTCTTTTTAATTTCATCCATGGCATCACAAAAACGTTGGCTTGGACAGGACTTTGGGGATCGTGTAAACCAGCCTTTAGCTCTGAAGGAGAAATAGTCTACCTGGAGATATTTATTTAAAATATTCACAGACCACCTACTGAAGGAAATTTCATTTTCTCAAAGGTAATTTGCTCCTATGCTGTCTCCACTTCTTTAAAGAGGAGTGACTCCTCTTTAATTGTGTTTAATCTGAAGAATTCCTGTTGCTGCTGAATATTGTTTCAATTGCGGTCAGGTCTCCAAAATAATTCTGTTCTATTCAAGTATCTATCAGTGCTGATTAATTTCAAGTTAGACAGGGAAGTCTTGAATTCCCTCTGTATTTGTTTTGTCACATCCCAGGTTACATTTTTCCAACAGGACAATTGTAAGTAGATTATGAAGTTATGATTTAAAAAAACCCCAACAACTAGTGTTTTAGCCAAGAGGCTGATAAAACCAACCAAGTCTGCTTTTTTTCCCCCAGAGGATTTGAGTTTTTATAAGAGGAAAGAATGTATGCTAAAAATTAAAGATTTATTACTCAGCTAACTTCTGTAGTTCTGACAGATCATTTTGTGCCAAACTGACTTCAGCTTGCCACACAGTATCTCCCCTTTTCTGGCTACCTGTCTTCCTTGCCTTTGTTGTTCTATTTTCATTTTTGGTAAGAATGTTGTTGACATTATCATCATTTTGCTGTTGTTGCCTTTTTTTTTAAATTTCAAATGGTAATGTATTTTGTAAAACTGTAGCCAAGGCACAGATGTATGATTTATGATTTTATAAAGGTACTTAATTATTTATAATACAGCATAAGTGCTTGACATTCATTGGTGGTAATTATTATATGTGATTAATTTATTAGTCATAGATGTTTCTGAATAAAGAGGATTTAATTCAAAATATTATTCATCTATTAAGGACCCTATTTCTTTTTTCACAACTAATGTTTAATTTATTTAGAATTACTTTGTATTCTCTTTTGTTAGAGAATTCTAGGGCTTTTTTCATGAAAACCAGGTTGTTGCCTACAATTGCACGTATTATCACAATTTGTTTATTATGCATTACTAAACCAGATTACTAGCATACTGAATAGTGAAAGCCATTGTCACTATGGAAAATATGATTATATTTTGGTAATAATTTATTATATTACACTACCCTTTAGTGGCATAAGGGTTTTGCATCAATAAAAGTGATTTAGGTTGTGCCGTTAGTAAACTGGTGGTGAAAATGACTGGAGCTAGTTAGTTAAATTAGACATCGGTTTCATGACAATAGCTGAGAATGGGTATTCAAAGCATAAAAAAAGTTTGGATTTTCTTTTCTGAATAGGAAGTAACCTAAACAAATAGTCTAATATGTCAATATTCCACACTAACTTCCCACTGTTTTTAATTTAAAAGATTCATAACCAGTGGGGCAAATTTTGTGTGTCCAGCCCCAAAGATATTTCTAAAATTAGGAGTCTTGCAGATTTTCGTCATATTGATATAATTAAGTCAGGGGATATGCTGCTGAACCTAACTGACCACCCTTGTCTTACACTGTCTTAGAGCAGAGAACTGAGTCCTTTGACTTTGAAAGTAGATTTAGTTGCACATTTTTCCTGGGGAAAAAAAACCAAAAAGGTTTGTAAGATTTGGCTTTGTATCTTAATACAATCTCATACAACTCAAAAAAACCCCCAATCTGCTGAAGGACTTACGGGAAGTTTTAACATGGTCTGCCTTGGAAAAAGTTTCTTTTTGTGTCATCTACTTACAAGTCTCTTCTTTATATTGTACTGTTAATTCCAGACAATACATAACAAATTATTTTCCCTTGTGGGTGCTAAAAAACCCTTGGAAAAATCTAGAAAAAATAAGATTTCCCTTGTTTAATAGTTGAATAGTTGCATGTGAATTAGGCGTACCTTCTCAAAAATATTTTGATACTTCATAGATGGAGTCTTCATACTTCTGAGGATATTTGTTTAGTGGCAGAAAAGACTGCAGAAGCTTATGCATCAGGCAAGACAGCACTCACCTGGTAAATATGGGGGCCTCCATGTGAAGCATTTGAGCTCACAAAGGGAAGTTTGGGCACAGTGCAGCAAGGTTACTTATTGTGTACATTGAGCCCCGGGTTGCAATGCTGCATGCAGGACTATTCTACAGTGTTTGTATGACCTTTAGAAACATATTTAAAAAAGAAAAAGTTTTGTAGTCGTTCCTTTCATCCTTCAGAGACATTCAGAGATTCTCAAGACCATTGAATCTAATTAAACTTGCTAGACTTAAGAGTCTGCAGGTCTGAGGCATTAAATTGGAAGTTTTTGCTAGAAATAAATTCTGTAGTGAATTCCTGGCCCTTCTGAAATCTGTAAATGTCGTATTCTTAGCTTCAGTGGGTACAGGTCATTTTGATTATCCTCTGTAAAGTAGTTGCAACCTCTGTTACAGAAGTAGTGATAGAAAATTATCAGTATTCTTCACAGCTTCAGAAATGTGCAATGTACAAGTTTTATGTTAAAGATAGCTGTATCCATTGTCCTGTTCCTGTTGTTTGTACTCCATGTACCCACTGTGCCTGAGAGCTTTAGCCACACTGCGGCCTGATGTTTAGCTCTCCCTTCTGCATTGGGGAATTTTCTGGTGATTCATGTCTTTTGAGATCTAACGTACAATCAGTCCTTCAGAACTGGGCTGTGCAAGTCAAAGAGTTTCATCCTGGCACAGCACAAGTGTTAAAGCTGTAAATGGAATGTGAGATAGAGCTCTGTGGTTCGTGAGATGGCAGTCCATCTGGGGATGGAACTTGCTAAGACTTGATATGTGTGTTTCATCACCAACCTAACTAAAGCTCTCCACACATAATGTCCTGGGTGCTGACAGAGGAGTCTGCTGGAGTCAGACTGTAGGTAGAGTAGACATCACAAGGCATTGTGCACCTTTAATACTCTTTTCCCCTTGTTGGGATGGATATCTTCTTACTTGTGCAGGAAGAAAGCCAAAATATATTAGGATAAACTCTTACTTCAATATTGATTTGAAATAAGTGGATAAAAACATTAAAGATATTGCGTGATTTATTTATTTAGACTCAACTGAACTTTTTGGCTACAGTGCTACTTTGCTATCACGAGATTCTAAAAACAAGAGGTTTGCTTTTTTTTCATTCCTTATCTTTCTTTGTGTGTTTTTCCTGAATTTCTCCTAAGCTTCCTGGAGTCTATGTGATTGGGGATTTATTTATTCATTTTTAAATATAGTAATGTTATCTGGACTATTGTTTGGCATTCTGCATTTTTCCTGAAAGAAACAAATAAATTAAAATGTTTTCTTTGCTGTTAAGTCTTATGCAGGAAAAGGTGGATGAATGATGAATCACTTCATGATTCTGGCACTACTGATCCCCCTGAGGACGTGTTTCACTGCACACTTACAGCAAGGTAACTGTCTGAATGCTTGATTTTTTTTATTTGAAAGCAATCTACAGCAACTGAAGCTTTGAACTTCCTGATTTGTAAGTCTCTGATTAAGCAACATGTCACACATTAAATCAAATTATTCTCTTTGGTAAGGTGATGGAGCAACTTTCATTATTATCTTTTGTGACCCCATTATGCAAAATTATGCAAAATTTCCTGCTGAATCAACAACTTGCAATGATGTGAAGCCAAAGTGTATTTATTTGCTTCTCCTCTTTCTCCTATGATCTGTACTGTCATCTTCAAATAATGTATTTTTTATTTGAAAACTTTTATGGGTTTTTTGTTCTTTTTTTTTTTTTTTTTTTTTTTTTTTTTTTTTTTTTTTTTTTTTTTTTTTTTTTTTTATCTCATTCTGAAAACTTTAGCATTTCTGTGGCTCTTTTCTGATTGGAAAAGATACCAGGACCAGATTTTTATTTTTTACACTTCACATATTTATCCAATTCAAATAAAAAACAAACAAAAAAACCAAACCAAACCATACCATATTTAAAAGGGAAAAAGTTGAATGTAATGATAACTTTTCAGAAGGCTGTGTATTTTAAGGTAAAAATACTTCTTGTGTAGTTGCTGCTAGCAATAGAGTTTTGGTATGTCTCCATTAAAAGAAAAAAGAAAAATTTTAATTGACCTTTCTGTGACCACAACTAAGAAGGTAAACCTTAGCCGGCTCTAATCTGCATTATGGAAATTATATTCCCCTTTTTTAAGTTGGTGAAGAAGGAAGAGAGATATTTGAGTTTTATAAAATATATTTATCATCATACTGAAGGATTAATATGTCTCTTTTAGACATTTTATCTCTGTTGAACCTTGAAATTCATGTGTTCAGACACCACTCACTCAAGCCTCAGTTTTGAGACTTAATACTAGGGCTCCTGGAATGACAAAACTTTGTAATTCAGGCAAGTCCAAACTGCTACTTCATTACAGTAACTTGGTCACTTGTTTTCACCTGCAATTTTTCAAGAATAAAATTAGTGTCTGTTCTTAATCATAACTATTTCACATGGTCTTGAGTTAGCTTGCAAGTTAAAACAAATCTTAAGCTGCCTTGATTACATAATTTTGGTAGGAGAGAATATTGTAACTGTGAATGCTGCACATACTTCCACACATTAAAACTATGCCACAAAATTCTTTAATACCTACATTGTAACTTGGTGGTCATCAAAATTTTGGATATATCCTTAACTATATTGCTGCTTCTATTTTTTGGTACTGTGCATAAGCTCCAACTGATGATCTAGACTGTCGTATGTCAGACTCTGTGAAAACAAAATAGTGTGGAGTATGAAGTAATATGTCATCTACCTAAAGAGAGGGACACTTGTACAGATGGAAAAACCCCAGAAACTAATTACGCCTTTGCAGTTTTTTTATCATGCTAATTAAGTGTTGCAGGTGGAAGTATTCTTTATGGTGTGAAAAGGGATATTTTCATTTGGACAGAAAGAAACAGATGCAGAGAGGAGATGCAGGCTCATCATCAATGCAATAGTCATAGCAGTGACACTTGCAATTAGAATTTGCTAGAAAAAGCAGAAAGATGATTGGAAAATTCAGAAGATATGAAGAAGTTTGGTTTAATGATGCACCCTGAAAAAGGAAGGGGTTTCTGCCAACTGGCTGGATTTTCTTTCAGGTATATTTATTTCCTTTCCCTGGACTCTTACTTTGTGCCATTGAATTTCATTGAGAGACTAGCAGGGCCCTTTTCTTCTCCCAGTTCCTCTCTTCCTCTGTCACTTCAGCAGTGCAGACAGAACAAACAATGTCAAAGCCCAGAGGTCTAGATCAGCTTGTGTATGTGAAATGAGATTCCCCAAGAGATTTGGTACGTGGTGCTTCAGGTAAACAGATGATGAACGTACAAATAAGGCTGACCAGAAAATAAGCAGCTAAGATTACATACTGGAGACAAACAACATTACAGTCGATTCTTAAGCATAAGTGGATTTTAACAGTATTTATCTTGTTTTGATGTTGAAAGTTGGTAAAATGTGGGGAAATTAAGTGTATTTTAACCTATCTTCCCAAAATAAAAAGATACTCCACTTCTACAGCTAATTTTATGAAACACTGTGTTGTTTTGGTTCTTCTGGCTCCTTACCTAGTCAGTTGTTGGCAGTTGAAGCTAATAGTATTTCTTTTTTCTGATAAAACCTAAAATTGATGCTCCGTCATCATTCAGTGAAATTTATTCCCAATCCCTCCACCTTGTTTATTCAGTTTCAGACAGTGTCACAGGTACTGGGTTTCCTTATGGTAGTATAAAACTGATGCCCATTGCTTTTCAAAAGCAGCTGTGAAGCAGCAGATAAGATACTCTTTTTAAGGACCATGTCATTACCATAGACAAAAAGAAATTTTATTCTGCATGTGAAACATTTTGCACTTATCTCACAGAGTCATTAAAGCTGTCATTAATTCTGCTTTCACGCAATTTACACATTAATCATTTCCTGGTAATTATATATTAAGACAGTAGTGAGACTTCATAGAAGGAATGTTGCATATATTTCTTTCTCCAAAACATGAAGATATCACAGTGTAGGTTCTGAGACCATGTGTTTGAACAGTGAAACTTGATTTCTTCTCCAAGCTTATCTGAAGATGCCTGTACCAGTATTTTCCTCTAGATGGAAAGCATATGGTTTTCATTTTGCTCTGACTTATAGTACCCTTGAAAATGGAATAGGTTAAAAATATCCCAACAGAGTTTTTGAATGATTTGCTAAAAAGAGAATCCTTTCTTTTCAGCAGTTTTTAATAACTTTGAACTAATAATAAAATACATTATTTCCTCCATTTATTCTTTAATTATAGTCTGGACTTATATAAACACCAAAGTTGAGTCACTGTCTGTAGTCTCATAATTAAAAAATATGCTTATAAAGTTGTATTTGCTTCCTTTGATTGACCAGTGATTGTTATAACTGCTGCTTCTCTCGAGCCCTTTATTCCTTCTCCTAATGTAAAAATCCCTGTGTTGGAAAACTGCTGCACAGAGGTTAGGGTAATGCAGATGCTGCATGATAAATTGTAGAATTATTTGGATACATGATGACTACCAGAAGCATCTATCAAAATGCAGATTCTCAGTCTAAATCTCCTGAATGCTTGTGTTTCTGCTAGCAATACCTGGCAAGTCTCAGGTAGCTCAGTGTGTGAAGTCTATCTGGGAGACAGGAGTGGAGGTGACAGTTTTGTGAGAGGGGGCTGCTGAGATCACTTAATCTATTGTGTCCCTGATGACTCTGGCTGTAAGGCAGCAGGAATGTGCAGAATGAATTCTATTTTATTAGAAGGTGCAGCTATTTTTGTGACTTTTTTTCCTTTGTCTTGGTTATGATAAACATTCTACCTTGTCCTTTTGTAGAAAGCAGAAGCACTTTGGAAAGCACTTGTGGTGAAAGAAAAAGCCTAGTTACTTGGATGTTTCAGCTCCCTGGCTTCATTAACAACCAGATCAGATTTAGGGGGGTTATGTTTGTTTGTTTAGTTTTCAGGAAGTAGAGAAATGACAAGTCAGTGAGTGCTATATTTCATCTCTTCCAGCGCTTAGGGTTTTAGGGAGGGGTCACAAAAGGATCATCTAAAAAGAGGAACCACTTAGAGGGTTATTTGTAGTTTTTAGCAAAACAATCTTGCTAGGCCTTTTGTATCCCAAAGTCAAAAGGGACTTCAGTCCCACTTTTAAACTTTATCATGTTATGGTCTGGAATTAAATCCAGACCAAGAGAAGGATGCAAGTGCCATTAGAACTAGGTGTCTAATTCCAGTAGAAGAATCCACAGCCATGACCAAAGCTCTGTGTAGAGCCACTAGGAATGTGGTTAATACTAGACTATCATCTAAGCTAGATACTAGAGGGAAACCCTTAACCTAGTCTGTTCAAATAATGGTTTTTCATTAAGTCATTTAGTCTGGATTAAATCAGAGATCAAAACTGAGCCCAGAGTTTCTGCCATAATTATATGAAGGCTTGTTGGGGTTTGAGATTTTTTAGGATTTAGTCCCTCTTAATACATTATATTGTTCCTCTTTGTAAGATTATGAAGGAATGGTCTGTATTCCCATGAAACAGATAGTAAACGAGAGCATAAAGAAATTGAACAGCATACTAATATCATGAGTAGGGAGCTATTGAATCGATTCGGGAGCCTCATTTTAGCCTGCTGATTCCTTAAGAAGAATAATTATCTTTCCTTTTGTCATCATCAGCATAGGTCCTGATCACTTTCGTTTTTTCCTTCAGAACCATCTGGTGTGGAACCTATCTTACCTCTAACCACAAGTTTTTCAGATCTGCTTTGTAACTTAGTTAGATAGTAATATTTTTGTGCCCTTTTTGTGCTCCTAGGATCTGATGTGTTTCCAGTAACATACCTTAATGTTTCCAAGGATTCAGATCTTCAGCAGCTGCTGGTGGAATGGGATGTTGTCAAGTCAGCACATGATGCTGAGCTGGCAATGTCTTTTGAGATACAAGTCCGTCGAACTGATGAAGCTACTACTGTGTGGACAGTAGGTGTACTTGGAAAAGAAGTGTACTAGCTATTTACAATGATGAAAGATGTAGTGATGTCTCTTTGCAAAGTCCCTGTCCTGACAGTTTTCCTTAACATCTAAACCAGCAACATTTTCTGAGGAGATCATCCAAATGATAGCCATGTGCCTGTTCTGGATGTTTTTCTGTTTGTGGTTTCTGTATGGGAACAATCTCCAAGGAAAATTTAAAACTGAAAAACTGCACTCGCTCATTTAGAGTTACTATTTTTTGGAAAGTACATAAAACAGACAAGGGCTTATTTTTCTGAAATCAGTGATTAATAGAATAAGATAGGTGCTGTTAAAAACCATAGCTTACTTTGGTCACCCTAGTTGGTGGTGTTTGTCTCTGAGTTGGAAGAACATCTTCACTGCAAATGAGCTTTATGTGGTTCTGAAGATTTTTATCACTTTGATATGCTGGATAGGATTTGAATAGATCTGACCCTGAAGGCAGTAACTGAGGCCACATAGCTATGAACAATTAAATTTTGGGTTTTCTGAAGTGCCCTTCAACAAATTCTTATTAACTTGTTGGAAGGAAGTAAAAGTGCTTCAAACCCAGGAATGTAGTCTGTTCTGTTATTTGTAATAAACATGAGAAGTTACTTTGGGTGTCACTACCGTACAGGAATATATTTGCTTCTGTCTGAAGTATGGGTACCAACAAAGAAACTCTGTGAGTCTGCTCATACCAAAGTGTGGACAGCCTACATAACTTCTAGAGCAGTGGCCACATTCCTCAGGGCTATAACTGAGAAATTAAGTTTTGAATTGATGGCACAGTTTTTCTCATAGCAGTGGTAATATGAAAGTGCAGGTGCACTTTCAGGAAAACAGTATTGTAGAGAAGTTCTCTGTCAGTGTGAGTCAGGGCTTTGGTGCAAACACATACTAGCAGCACAGATCTGTATGCTGAGAATCTGGAATGGTTGCTATAAGAAGTACTAAAATATGTAGAATGATAAAATCTCATAGGTTGGAAAAATTCTTTAAGATCGTTGAGTCCAGCTGTTAACCCAGCACTACCAAGTCCACGCTAAACCACCTCTCTAAATGCTGAATTGGCACATCTTTTAAATCACTCCAGGAATGGTGACCCCACCGCAGGGATATGTAACTCAGAGCGATAGGATGCATTTGTAGGCAGCAGTTTATGCAACAGCAGACACAAATAACCTACTGAAAGTTTCTGAGGGAAAATCCACGTCATGAGAAGCAGGTCTCACTCTCAAATATGTCAGCACGTCGGTCACTCCACCACTGCTAGCACAGATCTGTAAGCAGCTGATTAGCTGACTAGATACCTAGTGTGAGATCACATGTAGCTAGTGGAGTTTCAGCCGTTCATTTTTGAAAGCATTTTTTCCTTTGAACATCCTCACTGCTTTTGATTGTATTTCCAAATCTTCATGTTGCTGTGTTTTCAATACTTTGCCTTACTGCTCTTCATTTGTAGGAGTTTCAGAATGTCACACTTGATAAATTGGGAAAGCCTCTTCGTTGGACATGGGATTCAGAAATACCTTTGGAGTGTATGTCACATGCTGTGAGAATCAGGAGCAAGGCAGAAGCATCAAAAATCTGGAGTCAGTGGAGTTTGTGGGAGACTGTCCCAGGTAAGCAAAACAAGACTTAGCAATACTGGTGTTTCTTTCAAGTAGAAAGCTAGTTTGTAATTCACCAGTGAATGTAACCATGGAGGACTCTTCAGGAGAGATGGTATCACACAGAGAATCCATTTGCTCTAAGCACTAACCAGTTCCTGCTATTTTGCTGGGAGTAATAGCAGTGCTTCCGCTATTGCTATAATTTGCAGACTATCTTCCTAAGCTAGTAGGCACATCCCTGGCCCAGACTCAGAATAAGGAGGGGAAGCACATAGCTAGGGGCTACATGATCTCATCTGAATATGTTGCTTTTGTCTGGGATTCATAGCTTGAATTGGTATTACAGATGGAGAGAGAAAGGAGCAAGTCATCCCCTTATTTCACTTGGAATGAATGTCTTGTGAATTATATGAGAATAAACAGGGAGAAAACCAATAATATAATTAATGGCATCACAAAATCTATCTTTCTTTTGATTACCGTATGTTACTAGAGCAGTTTGGTTTCCAGAGAATCTTGTTTATACAAAATATGTAACTATTTTAGAAAATACCACTGTAGTGATTTTATAATGAAACACTCATTTGGAGAAGCAAGGGCTTTTAGACATTGGAGACATCATGTGTATGGAAGAGGCATCAAGTGTTCATACTTAGATTGTGACACTCATCTCCTTCTTGTTATGTAGTGGGCAGTAGTCTTGCAAATAATGCAGGACTCTCTTTTTTGTCCCACAGTCTCCTCAATCTTGGAGATTTTTTTTTCAGTTGCAAGTGGATGAGGCTCAAAAATACTATTTCTTGGTCACAAACTGATCCCACATTACACACCTGATTTAGAGCTCTCTGAAAGATAGTAACTCTATGATCAGGTTTTAGGATCAGATTCTTGAGAGTAGATTTTACCTGTGCAATGTGTGTAAAAAACTGTGAGTCACTTAAATTCCACAAACTTTTCCATCCAGTAAACAGTCCAACACAGAAAGCTATAGGAGTCTCATTCCAAGTTGATTATCCCTTCACTGACCTGATTCAGTCAATGTTGACTCCTCTTTGCTGAGCTCTGCATGAGTACCAGACCATGATGTTTCTGTAGCCCCCTGCTCCAAGTCTTCAAGAGCAGGCATTTTGGATATAAGCATCAGCCTGTGCGCAGGAGCAGGAGGTGGTGTTCCTCTGTAAACGCAGTTCTTGGCAGAACACTTTTGTTTTCTCTAAGTGAAAGGCAGTAAAACAGATTTAGGCTCATAGGTAGTTTGTTGGACAACATTACATGCTTATGAGTTTAAGAGGAAAGTATTATTACATGTGAAATTCCTCTCTGTATTGGGAAGAATACTACATAAAAGTCTATGAATGGATAATATAATGTTAACAATTTCTTGTGTAAATGCTTAGTTTTGTGTTGTGGTTGAAGGCTGCTGCCCTGAGCCGATTTTGAAGTGGGATTTTTTGGTTTGTTTGTTTGTTTTTCTTTTAATTTGCAGGCCTGGACACTTCCAACAGAAGCGGGCCACAAATCTTTCCAAAAGAAAAATTTTTAGCAGAAGGCTCTGAAATCACTCTTTGCTGCATAGCAGGGAAAGGTCAAACCATTAAGGAATTCTCTGTATACCCAACTGTTGATGTTTTCAATCACACAAACAATCAAGTCAGACTTCTCACTGTGGAAAATCTGTCACATGACAAAGGGTCTAACATTCATGTCTACTGTTATGATGAAGATGAGCAGTTACATCAGGCAGCTTTCTTTGTGGGTAGTAAGTGAACACCTTGTTACAGTTTTGTTTGCCTCTTGTTAATAACTCAAGAATGACTGTAGAAAAAATGGATGGGGAAAAAAAGCTTGCTGTTAGTTGTCATGGTCTTGTCACGTCTGGCTGAACTCTGACTTGAGATATGTAAACTTATACAGAGAAAGCAGGAAGGAATAACATTAAATTAATTGACTCTATGACAGGTGGTTGATTCATAAATATACCCACCTGTTCAGGAGTTCAGCTTCATTGTCTATGTGCATGTGGTAAAAACTCAGCAGTTTCCTTTTCAAAGGCTAATAGCCATTTTTAAAATAGAAAAGAATACAGATTGAATAAATGTATGGATGAGTGTAAAAAAGTTTAAAAAGTATAAAAGTGTTTGATTGCTATTGACTCATGGTATTATCCTGACTATATCTGCAGAGTGGTCATTGAATAAGTGTAAATTCAGTAATAAGATATACAGTAAACCAGACTTCATACTTATTCATTATTTCTTGCTTGTTAATGTGTTAAAAATGTTCATGAATTTTGCTTTGACTACCACGATGTTGTTGTTTTTTTGGTTATTTTGTCTGACAAGGACCACCTGATACACCTAAAGATTTTTCTTGCCAAACTCAAGACATGAAAAGAATAACATGTACTTGGAGAGAAGGAGAGACCTATCTCTATGGACAGAATTTACCACGATACACCCTGTCTGAAACGTAAGTCTCATTTCTCTATTAACCCTGATCTGTGCTGTACCAAACAGTTCCTTCTTTCCCTTAGAATCTGTGGAAATGCTTTTTGTCCATGTTTTTGCCTGCTTGCCTTTTCCACCTCACTGATCACTAATTTAACGAAGCTTGAGCAGCGCAGAACTAGCTATAATGAAGTCCTTTAGATCAAATTCTGCCTGATAAAGCTTATTCTAACCATTCTTTTGAGCTAATATGTTTGGATATTGTAAATTAGGTATGAAGACATCCTGAAATCAGGATGTAGATAACTTAAAAGTGTAACATAATTATTGGGTAGCACCCACAATAGATAACTAGGATCTGATCAGCTGGTACGCTGAGATCATATGTGCTCATGATCCATTGACACTAATGCTGACTCAGAGTTAGCACTCTGCCTGACTTATCTCCCTAGTTACTTTCATTTAGGATTTTAGAGCTTTGCATGCTGATGTTTTCCTTCTTGAGTCTTTGAGCTACTGACAATCCTATCTCAAATGTTCTTCTTGTGTCTACAATTTCTGTAGTTTCAGTTGGCTTCTTTACTTAAAAAAAAACCCCCCAAAAAACAAACAAACAAACAAAAAAAAAAAAAACCACCTGCAGAATTTCTCATAGCTCTTGCTTAGCTCTGGGTCCAGGCTCCACAGCTGTGGCATATCCAACATGGCCCTTACATGGAGAGAGGAGCTTTACAGGAAGACCTGCAGAAAAGGGGAGTTTCATAAAACAAGACAGATACCTCATAATCACAACAAACTTTAATCAAAAGATCGCAGCAGAAAACAGGCCAGCATTGCACATATCTTCCTGGTGTCTGCATCATTCTCTTCTATTAAGATACTGTAATGGTGATTTTAAAATGGAAAGTTAGAAGATGCACTTCAAGATGCAGTTGAAACTAAAACTTCATTTAAGAGCTTAATGGTAAACATGTAAATTATTTAAGTGTTGGCAAATAAGTCTCTGGTTTAGACTATGCATAAGGAAATTTCTAAAAGCAATATAGCTGTATCCTAAAAACACAAACCTGGATTTCAAAGGAAACTCTTTTAGGAGTATTTGTATTCATCATACTTCAGGCTAAGGGAAAGGAGTGACTTCTTAAGGCACTTCTGCCTTTTTTTTTATGATGCTGTATTCTAGCTGGACATCAGAAACTTCAAGATCTATGCTGATTGTGCATTATGGAAAACATCTTTCTCTCTCTTTGCCCCGCCTCCTACCTCTCCCTTTCTTTGATAGGTCATCCCAGAAAACAGATTTGTGCAAAGCAAGTTGTTCTGAGCAGTGCTCATGCTCTTGGGATATTGGCCAGCAGAGGATCTGGAATGTCACAGTGACTGTGGAAAACCCACTGGGAAAGAGAACTGCCACAGATGTTTTTGATGTAAATCATAGAAGTAAGGTTTTTTCCTATGTTGTCGTTTAGGGCTCTTTGTTGCTCCTTCTGATCTTGATACTTCTGTGTCCCAGTTTAAATCATGGAAGTCCTTGATTTTTATCTTTACAGTTTAATTACTTATTTGTCCTTGTGCTATAGTTACCTGCTTTCTCTTCAGTTTCAGTTTCGGAAAGTTGTTTTAACAGTAGAAAACAGCTTTACTACAAAGGTCAGATTTGGTTATTGGAATGCCCCTTGATGTTTCAAGATTTGCTGGTTTGCTGAAACTGGTTAATGGAAGAGAAAGCAAAATGATGCAAGGATATAAAAAGGGGAGTTTAACCAAAATATCTGTATAGGTTACTTGGAAATTGGTATGATTTGAGATGTGTAAGAGCTATTGCTGGGAAAGAAGTGATGGTGCTAATCTGTTCTTGGTCCTAATATGGGACAGTAACTTCCACTGTGCTACTGTAAGGGAGGAAGAGTAGTTCCTATTGGTGACAGAAGGCACATAATTCTCTTAGCAGTACCTAATGGCTGGTTCCATAAGTCCCTTCCTACTCTTGCCTCAAAACAACTGAGTATTTCTTCAGTCTCCAGCAGTTTTTCCCATTCTCCTTAAGTCCCCTTCAGTGTTCTCCAGGTCCTGTGGCTGCGTGGCCCGTCTGAAGAAGCAGGAGGGAACATGTGCTTTGTTCACCTTGGAAGCTGACAGGACAAAGTCCTAGGAGGCTGTTGCTGTAACTGCAGCATCCTGGCACTGCTTCCTTCCTCAGGGGCATTGCTGAAGTTTTGCTAGCCATGCTTTTCTTATATGAAGGAATTTATGTTAAATGTCTGTATTAGATTTATCTCAGAGAAGCAGAAGAATTCTGAAATTTGATTATCTGATTGTTTGGAAGTGGAAAAAACAGGTCAGGAAAGTGAAGAAGTACACTGACAGGTTGTAGGAAGACAAAACAATGTCATAAACTCAGTTTGCATGGGAAGTCAAACTAGAATAGTTTATATTCAATGTGATAAATACATTAAAATTTTACTGCAATATTCTTTTTCCAGTCCTAGTGATAATTACAAGTTAAAGAAATTATGTATAATACATGTGATGAGTTAAGCTTGTAAATAGTGATTCCTGTAATTTCCTGCAAGTATTTACATTAGAATTTTCTGTACTTAAAGGATGACAGTAAGTATAGGAATATGTAAATCCATTGTTTCTTATTCTGCATATAGTAGTTTGGACCTTCTGTATCAAATAAAACTTTTTTGAGTATGAAAGTCCTCAAATTGTGTTTGATAGAGTAGTGTGATTCAATAATATAATTGGTGAATTTTAGGATAAATGGCCAAGGATGTTAGCATACCCCTCACTTGCCTTGGAATGCCCTCACGTTCATTACTATTATACTGACAATATGGGAGAGTTTAAGATTTACTTCCCTTGCTGAATACTCTTACACAGCAGTAAAGGATCTCAGAAATATTTTGGAAGAAGTAGCATTGGCACTGTTTACCCGAGAGTAATTACTGACAGGAGTCAGTGTTAGAGTTGTGAATAAAATTTCTGTCAAAGAGACCCAATTCTGGGGTGTAAAATGTGTCAAATGCCACCATGTTACATCAGGAGATTCTGCCAGGTCCTGGATTAGAGAATTTTAATGGTTTTCTATAAATATCTGTCTTCCTTTTGTCCATGATGTTTTAAAACATTTCTAAGTCAGCACAAGGGGTTTTTTTAAAACCTTGTGTAACATTTACTACATTTACATTCTGAAATGAAGTTTCAAAATTATATGTGTTTCTTCTAGATTAGGAGAAAAACCTGTAGTTTTGGTTTGCTTTTACTACTTAGCTAAAATATCTTAACCTACTATTGCATATATTTGAAGTTTTAAGAGCTAACTCAGATTTTTCGTTGGCAGTGTATCCCACTGCACCTTTCCAGGTTTGGGAAGATTGCACAGATACAGAAATTACATTACATTGGAATTATGAAAACAATGAAATTGAACTCTTTTGTCAGACTGAAGTGCTCCAACCTGATGGCAAAGTAGAACTGGTATGAAACCTGAATTTCCTAGACAAAAACATAGTGAGGATTCTTTCTGACATGATTAAAAAGTAATTCTCCAGCAATACAAGTACTTTGTAAATCTTGTGAGCATGTTGATGTGTCTGTTTTCTGTCTGTTTGCTTCCCAAGCTCTACACTGATTGTGCAGTCTATGTGGGCAGCCACTGTTACCTCTAATTCATACTCCAAACACTGTCGGTAGTCTGGCAGAAATACATGGTGTAACTGCTCTGACTGTGGCTCAGTGCTCTGCTGAATGGGCTCTGAGGTTTGTTGATAAGTGAAAAAACTGAAGGGCCTAATAATTGTAAGGTTGTGTAATATAATAAAATGTAATATAATGTAATACGATAAATATGATATGATAAATACGATACAATATGATATGATATTATATACTATAATATACTACACTATACTATAATACAATATAATACAATATACTATACAATATAATGTAATATAATGTAATATAATGTAATATAATGTAATATAATGTAATATATATATATATTAGCTACTGGTAATCTTGATTTGTTTTTATTGCTTATGCTATTTCACACACAACAGAGCAGTGTTGTAGATTTCTTTTGTATGAGTCCAAGCTCTTTCTGTGTACTATTGTCTGAAGTTGATGGTAGTGAGTCTGGTTTCTAGTGGTGGAGTCCCAGAAGAGCTTCCTTCCCTTCCTCATCCATCTCCTTGAAAATGATTTGAGTAGGTTCTTTATCTTGTTCCACATCTTCTACAAATGGCGAGGTTGATAGACTCTTTGCCTGTTTACTGTCATTTCTCTGTAGCTCTTTTCTTAGAAGGCAGCTTGTCCTCTGGCACATTAAAAAGGCACAGGGAGGATCACAGTCTGCATTCTGTCTTGATTGTGGCTTAAGAGCTGTCAGAGCAAGTGACCACTGCAGTTGGCCATTGCAGGAGACAATTGTGAGGAAGGACTTAAAAGCATGCTGGCTTTTTGATCCTTATCAGAACTCACTCTTAGGAGAGAGTGGGGTGAAGACTGGGAAAAAAAAAAAAATCCTGTGGATTGCTCTGCATAGATCTAAAATAACTTAATGCTTTTATATGAGGTAATAGCCCAAGACTCTGCGAGGGCAAGATCTAAGCAAATTCGTTCTCAGATGTCAAACATACTGATGTGGAGGGTTATGAGCAATTCAGACAGTTACACAGAGATGTCTTCCAGCCCTCTTTTTGGATCTGTTTTGATCTTGTGCATTATTTCCTTTTTTTAAGTTGTTGTTCCATGATTGTCTTTCCCAAGTGAAGCTTAACTGTCTCTTGCAGGGTCTAGTGGAGGAGCTATTTTCTCAGAGAAGAACACCTTGCTGAGGATGCTGCTCTGAGCTGTGCCTGTTGTGTCTTTGTGTTTTGCAGCACAACAGCTCCGTGGCAGGCTCAAAGCGCATCACCGTGCGCGGGCTGCAGCCGTACACGGAGTACACGGCCAGGGTGCGCTGCGGGGCAGCCAAACACTTCTGGAGGTGGAGTGAGTGGAGCCAACCCCTGACCACCAGAACAAAGGAAGGAAGTATGTCCAACACAGTTAGAAGCAAAGTTTGAGGGATGTTTCTTGCTCGCCTCCTCTCTTTACTGTTTGTTGTTGCTCTTCCACTGTGTAGCTAAAGCAGAGGCCTGTTGCATGCATAAAAAAAAACATGCTGAGCAAACTTCAAGAAGATGACTTCTTAAATAATTATCAGCCTACCTGCTAGTCTCAGACATTCCCTCCAGTGCAGGCAGTGGGAAATCCAGTTGACTGGGAAGATGGACAGACGGAGTTACAGTGCCCTGTGAGGCCTGGAGGAGTGGTGCAGAGGTTGGAACAAGAGTCTGGTGACTGCAAGCAAAGATTTTCTGGGGAAATTAAAGAGACTTTAATTCAGAAAAATGAATAAAGGGAAAATGGTTAAAGGATAATGTTTGGGCAAGACTTAGAGGTGATGGGATAAAGGAGGTGTCATGAGCGAAATTTCTTCAAATGAGAGGAAGGAGTTAAACTGCCTATCCTTTCAACACCCAGAGCATTTTCATTTTCTTGTTTTGATCTATTTATTCCAGCTCCATCAGGGAAACTGGACATGTGGAGAGAAATTAAACCAGTTCTGGGGGGACGAAATGTGACTTTGTTCTGGAAGGTGAGACATGCCTACAAAAATAGATACAAAGCCCTTCATAAAGGGGTTGGAAACTTCTCCCATGATTTGTGTGCATCTGATAGCAATTCAGTATGAAAATGTCTTTTACAAATCTAAAACAGATTGTATATAAAATATCTCAGAACACATATATAATGGTGTGCTATCCTGGAATTTCAGACATACAATTCTGTTTTTCTAAGTATTAGAACAAGACCGATCCCATTACCAAGATTTCTGCATTTCTATTTTTGAGTATATGTATGAATGTATGGAAACAAGTGCTTATATTTTTACAGAAATAACACATCCTGCTAGTTATTTGAAATTCTAAATTATCCTCATACTTTTTTAGCAAATGTATTAAGTTATTTTTCTCTTCTTCCATAACTTTTTTCTCAGCAAACACCAAGTTTTCAAGCAAATGGAAAAATTATTTCATATGAAGTAATCTGTGAAAAACTAGAAGATGGCTCCAAGCCTGAAAGCATCTCCCTTTCTTCAGTCTACAATAGCACAAGGATTTTCATTGATAACCATTCCTACAGAATCAGTATCATGGCAAAGAACAATGTTAATTTCTCACTTCCTTCAGTATTGATCATCTCTAGAGCTACAAATAACAGTAGGAGTATTTTTGGTTATAA
Source organism: Cettia cetti (assembly GCA_013401135.1). Classification (NCBI taxonomy): domain Eukaryota; kingdom Metazoa; phylum Chordata; class Aves; order Passeriformes; family Sylviidae; genus Cettia; species Cettia cetti. The sequence continues at coordinate 87,713 of VZUI01035011.1, read as the reverse complement.
TTACATTATTAGAGTTTTGTTTCTACCTGTTTTGAGTGAAGTAATAAATTATCATCTTGGGCAACAAATTAACCTTACCTTTTAACTCAAGCCACTGCTGTCTGAAAATTATGACTGTATTTTCTCCTACAGGGAGGCAGCTGTTTGTTTATTAAACTTAAGTGCAGAGAGGGTCTTCACAGAGCAAAATACATTTAGCCTAAAACTAGGGCCTCAGACAGGCAGCAGGTGCCTTGATGGTGCAGCCAGTGTCTGTGATTAGCCTCTTGTGACTCTTTGACTCTGGGCTTCGGCAGCTGATTTTTTTTTTTTTTTTTTTAAATACATAGTAATAATTACTGGATGGTTTCTGGCAGTCAGCTTTCAGCATGTGAAAGATGCCATATGTCATTGAGTGAAGGAATGCAACCCTTTAATTGTTTTCAACTGTTTAGTATAGGAAATGTACTGATCTTCGTTTATCAGACTTCATGAGTCTGAAGTGTCATGCAGGACAATAATAAGAGATTGTGTTTTGCTCATTCCTAGGCACCGAAGACCTTATGGAAGGACAGGTTAACGGTACAGATGATGGCATTTTTATCTCCTGGGAGCCCAGAAGTACATATGACAGTTACATTGTTGACTGGTGTAACTTTCCCAGGTTGCAGCCTTGTGATTTGCAGTGGAAGAGATTTGGACCCAACACTTCCAGTGCTGTGATCAGCTCAGGTGAAAGCCAAACAATTATTCTTTCTGACTGTGCTGCAGTCCTTCAAGCTGTGGGGATTAATTGAATTTAGGAAACAAATAGTTTTTTGAATATTTTGAGCATTGAATTCTGTACTGTGCAGGTGTAATTCTTCAAAGGCATGTGACTTTTTTCCTACCAAATCAATTAGACGACACAATTGTACCAGCACCATTAAGCCTCAGAAGGCAGCACACTATATTAGAAAAGTCAACACAGTATTTTAGACAAAACCTCTTCTGAGTGCATATAGCAGAAGAGCAGCATCTTGAAGGAGGATGGTGAGGTTAATGAAGGAGTTAAAACAATATAGCAAGAGAGATGCAGAAGGGAGCTCTATCTTATCTGTAACATGGATCAGAAGTTTAGATTCAGGCAATTTAAACCCATGGTATAGTGAGAGGTTAGGTGCTGTCAGTGTGCCACAAATGTATGTCTCAGCACCAGTCCTTGCTTTTGATCACTTGCATGTTTTTTATCCTGGTTGTGGCCAGTAGATCTGAATCCTTTCTGTCTGTGTGAAAGTTGCTCTGATACACTTCTAAAGCTGCAAGGATTTAGTTTTCCTGGAGTCTGTCAAGCTGAGAGCTCTCTTTGGAATGAATCTCATTTGAACAAAATTTGATTGAACACACACAAATTTGCAAGAAAGGAACTGCATGTCAATTCATACAAATGTCCCCTGCACGTAATGGAGGGGACTGTGGTAACACATGGGAAGACAATTGTCAAATTATTCAACCTTTGCCTGTGCCAGAAATGTAGGTGAAATTGACTTATTTTGGTGCATTTGGAATCTATTGTTCAGTCACCTTGAACATTGTATGGGAAAAAAAATAACAATTATTAAACCTCTCTCTCAATTCTTTCTTTCAGACAGAATAAATATGTTTAATTCAGATAATGCTCACCAAGAATTGGCTTACCCTCTGTCTCCTTCAGTTGCTTTAATAGCATAATAGCACTCAGAGAAGGTGTCTAATAGGTTATTGACCTCTGTAGGAAGCAATTAAATAAAAGTAACACTGAAAGACAATCCATAGCCTATTTTTCTTCAATTGTTTTCTAGCTGCTTTTGTTCAGGGGGTGAGATACAAATTCCACATCTATGGATCTGTTGCTAATAGAGCCTCCTTACTGGAAAAGAAGATTGGTTATCTCAAGGAGCTGCGTAAGTTGGCAACATATTTGGGGCTTGTGCATTTACTAAATTGATCTGCCACAAATAGAATAATTGCCTCCTCCTACAGCTAGATAAAAGTGGATGTTTTGTGTTCTTTCTGTATCTTCAGTGAGACATTTATAAGTTCTGTATCAACATACAGGCCCTACATGGAGGATATTTGGCTATTGCACTGACCAGGTAGAGCCCATGTTTATTAGGAGAGCTAAACAAAGCTGTGATTATCAGTTGCTGCTCATGTATGATGTGGATGCATGAAGGCTCTGTGAAGCTGGAAGTTTTCGTACAGAACTTTGGCTTTGTCCAGCTTTTAAATACAAGACAGATATAAACACCACATGGGAGTGTGGATTTTTCAAATGGTAAGAGAAGACACTCCTGAAGAATAATTGCAAGCTGAACTCGAATTTCCTTTCTTCCAGCTCCTCATCTTGACCCTGTTGTGAGGAAGGTTGACCTGACTTACAATTCAGTAACACTGTATTGGGATTCTTATTTCACAAATGAGTCAGAGCCTGGTTTTCTAAGAGGCTACCATGTTTATGTGTCACCTATTCAAGGGAACTGCAATCTGAAAGGATCAAAAAAGCACATTCTTTCAGGTAAGTGAACTCTCTACTACAGAATGTTGTGTCATTGATGCAGGTGAAAGACCTGTTGGTATTGCTGCATCTTAGAAGATTCACATTAGGCAGCCTGGCTGGCTCATTCAGCCACCCCTAGATTTCAATGCCTGCTGCTTTTGGTTCCTGTCTTGAGGTACTGGTAGGCAGAAGTTATTCCTGGCTTTTAGTGACTTACAGCCCACATCCTGTTTTCTATGTCTCCTTTTTAGCTCCAGAAATTACTCCTTTGGTACTGTAGGAGGAGTTCTGTCTCTTGTGATAGAAGCCCTGGATGAATGTTGAAAAACATCTGTTTGTGGTCTACTTGGATAAAAGTCATAAGAAACATGTTAGTCCTACTAGGATTTGGGTTATTTTAGAAACAGATGGGATACAATTTATTTCCTTCAAAATTGGAGCACTGTGTAATTTTTCCATAAATATAAATTCTTTTTTAGTGAAAGTATTTGTATGTGTGCTCTACAGTGGAGTTCCTTTAGCAGAACTGAGCTGTGAAGTGGCACAAAGTCACAAATTTATATCAGACCTTTCTGTTCCACATATAAAACTGCTCCAGGTGACTTTGCTCCATTATAATTTTCAGATATTTCTAACATATTAAAAGAATATATTTTTTCCTTGCCTCTTCTACTGCTTGGGTCATGTCCTGTGCTCTTCTGCTGATAGCCTATTGGCAGGTTGAAAAGCATAGTTTGAATTGAGGGAGGCTTATGTAGAAGTTCTTGTAAGAACTGAACTAACCATATAAATACCATAATTCTGTAAGTAATACCAGTTAGACTTTAAAAAGTTTAAATCAAAGATTTTCTACTTCACTGCCTTCTGCTAGCAGACAAGGGGTGTGACTGAAAACAGCAGAAATAAGCTAACCCATTTCTCCCTGGGGTTCGGGAGTTGCACAATAGAGAGGCAAGAGAGCTCTTTTTTTCAGGCAGAGATTTCTTGCTTTTGATTACCTTCAAAAAATTGATATAAGCTTAAGGGCTACAGGATTCTGGTAAAAAAAAAAAAAAAGGAACTGCAAAACTCAAATCGTTCTGGTACAATGCTTGAAGAAAGAGAAATTAAAATAAATGAGGTTCAGTCTTTGACAACAAGTTGTTAGGTGTCTGCCAGAGGAGGGCGATGCTAAGGCCAGTCCACTTAGGAGGGATGTGAGTTCAGTCAGTGGCAGTGAGTCAAGATGCATCATTCTTCCTGGAAGAAAATGTGTAAATTACAAAGAAGGCAGATTGCAAATGTTTTGTTGTTTCAGTTAACGGGTTTTGTAATATTTTGGGGAGAACTTACTGCAACCGTTCAGTACCTAATGGGAGGTTTATAAAAAAGATGGAGAGAGGCTTTTCACCAGGGGCGGTACTGATAGGACAAAGGGCAATGGTTTTAAGCTGAAGGTTTAGATTAGCTGTTAGATTTACTGTGAGCATAGTGAGGCTCTGTAAAGGTTGCCCAGAGGAGCGGTGGATGCCCCAGGTCTGGGAATGTTGAAGGCCAGGCTGGATGAGGCTGAGTAAACTGGTCTAGTGGAAGGCGTCCCTGTCCATGGCAGGGGAGATGGAATTAGGTGATCCTTAGGTCTCTTCTAACCCAGAGCATTCTGTGATCCCATGATTCTATCTTACCTGTTTCGTTTTAGATGAACCAGAGCTATGTAAATACACAATTGAAAACCCAGAAGAAAAGAGATACACCGTGAAACACCTGATGCCGAACACAAAATACAAAATAGTGGTTAAAGCATTTACAGGTGGAGGAGAGACTCCCATTCTTAACTTTAGATACATAGATACACCATCTAACTGTGAGTAGTGGCTGTGAATAATGTCCTCTAGGAGAAGGATGGATGATTTAAAATGTTATAATAATCTTCCTTTCTAAAGGGATAACATTTATTTAATGCAACATTCACTTAAGAGAGAATCCAACTGAGAAATGATATGAGTGTACCAACATGGCATTTTGATACTTCTAAGTAGAAAGGATTTTTTCTAAATTTTAGAACAATCCTAATTTACATCCTTATTTAAGTTTTATATCCTTCTGGGAGATAACTCAATTTATACACATTTGCATGCCTAGGTAGTCCTGTTTGTTAGAATGCATTGCAGAATTGTATTTAGATTTAACTTGTTTTCTAATACAGGAAAACCTACAGACTTGTGTGCAAACAGGTAATTCCTGTATGGACTCTTGAACTTCTAATGTTGATTCTTACTCTCATCAGTCTTTAAAACCATTGCCAAGTTCACTCCTTCATAAACCAGTACAGAAAGGTTGTTGGGATGGGCATGATACTTTGCTAACAGGGCAGATTGGATTACCAAAGCAGAAGAGGAAATCATTTGCCCATAACTTTGTCTGTTGAAAATACCAGTCAGCATGGTTGTGAAATTTAGGATCCAAACTAGAGATGCCTGGTTTTGAAAAACTTGTTGGGATTGGAGATGAAGGGGAAGGGATGGGAAAGTGGGAAGCATTGGCTTAGGCAGGGAGTCTCCATGTTTTAGGCTAACTACTACAGTGTCTGACCATTATGGCACCCTCACAGGCACAGTTCTGCTTCTAACACACAAGTTCTAGCTCCCATCAACAAGTCAGATGTTTGTACAGCCAAGCAGAGAATAAAAACAACGGCTTAATTAACCCTAAAGAGATACAAGGAGAATGTTCACCTCCTGTGGTGCGTGATTGGGATACACAAACTCTCTGGCACAGGACAGGAGGACTGGACAAGGCAGAGGGAGAGCATGCACTAAGGAGCGCTTCCCTCTGCCCACCTACAGCCTCAGCTGTTTTTGAACAGCATAGCCCAAGGCTGTCTTCCAGTGAGAAGAAAGTACTGAGATCCCTGTATCAGCATAAATCCCAGAAGATTTGAACACTTGTGTAGTGCTTTTCTTGCTATAGTGAGTTCAAAATGGAAGTACAGATGTTGTTTATGTCTCATAGAAAAATCTGTCCTCTCTGTGGGTCTGAGAGAAAACCTAGAACAATACCTACATGAGGTTTTCTCATTGCCTTAACTTTTCTAAATTACTCTTACAGCTAAGGTGCAAATATGAGGGCAAATAAAGCAATCTATCTATAATTCCATTCTGGTAAAGGGAATCAAGGTCTAAAGGCTTACAGAGGTATCCCAGAACTTTTAGCCAAGCTACCTTGCAACCATGGACCACACAGTTTCAGTGTTGAGTTAGAGGCAGGCATCCCACACAGACTTGATGTTATTTTTTTCTCCAGAAACTCAATCTATATTGGCTTTAACATATGAGAAATTAAAGCCAAAATTTTAAAATATTTTTCTTCCACAGCAAACATGCTGTACTTTGTATTCCTGCTAGTGATAGTTCCAACCCTAGTAGCAGCTATATGCCACTGGAAGATGGAGTGGTAAGTTGTAATGCATGTTTCTGTTGTAGACAGAAAATATAACTAATTTAATTCACGAACTACTTCTGCAGCTTGTTTCTTCCAGCAGATTGCAAAGCCTCATTAATTTCTTCCTTTGGCTGTCTGACTGTGTGGATGTTTTAAGTACTTGCATTTGGCTTTCTGAGACCCTGGTCAACTGCTGTTGTGCCTGTACACATCTGTGGATGGCTTCTGCAGATAGAGTGTACTTTGATAAGGGAACAAAAATATCATTTATTTTGGTCTCTTATTTCCAGGGTGAAGGAGTGTTGCTGTCCTGTAATACCTAGTCCTAACAAGAGTAAAGTGTTGTCATTCAAAGAGTTTAAGGTAAGATCACTGAAAATTTAGAGTTTTTAATTTGCCCATTCTTTTCTTAATAGATAACAATATTAAAAAAATTCTTGTGTTGACAGAATTTAAAGTTAACTTCTTGTCAGTTTTTGTGTTAACTACATTTAATCATTATACACAAATTAACATAGTTTAACATATTCCACTTGATGGAAAGTGACATTCGTATGACTCTGCAATGACCAGCTTATATTCCAGTCTGTGACTGCAACAAAAAAAAAAAAAAAAACAAAAAAACACCAAAAAAACCACAACACACAACACACAACTGGAGAATAAATGAAATCTTTTGATCAGCAGGTGATCCTCCACTGTTACTGTTCAAACCCCTGCACTGTCTGAGCTCAATAGCTCAGAGGATCTTGGACCTCCCTGCAGCCCATGAGCTGTGTCTGCCCCAGTTCCCTCAGGAGAACACTGCAGGGCCATGCATTATTGGGCCTGGGAGGATGCAGGGGGCTCTGCCAGGCACTGCCAGGCCTGGCTGGGAGAACAGCACAGGCAAAAGGCCTTCAGCTTCTCCTGTAACCCCTTCCAACTGGGAGCGGCTGCTTCTGTGCTGCATGCAGGGGGCTTTGGAGCCTTTGCCCTGGCACATGTGGGGCTGCTGGTGTTCACTGAACAGCAGCACAAGAGCCAGGAGTGAAGTACAACTGCTGTCTTCCTGTTGCTTCTGCCTCAAACTAAAACCAACATGCACCAAAAACCTGGCAAAGTCTTTATAGTAGAGGGATGTGATTGCTTCTTCAAATGTAAGTCATCGTGAGTTCACTTAAAAAAGAAATCTCCAAATAAATTTTCTGGTAAGTTTCATAAAAAATGCAGCTTCCATTTAACATCCTCTATGTAGGTTTTCCTTCAAATTCATTTATTTGAAAAGTGCAAACTAAAAAAAAAAAAAAATCTGTATAGGAGTATTAGAATTCCTTAAAGTAATCACTCTCTTTTCTCTACTCTGGGCTTCTTCCATTGAGTTTTTTTGTTTAATGATTCTCTTGCAGATTGATTCTGAGAAAGTGCTGAAGATAAATGACTGCCTTCCTGACATGCTAGCCATGGACAGTAATGCTGAAGCTCAGAAATTGTATCCTGTTACCCAGAGCCCGTCATCTTCAACACCAACTGAAGATAAGATTGATGGTCACAATTCTCCCTGGATTTACCCTAGTGAAAATGTAGCGAGATATTTTCCACCCACACCCACACCTACACCTCAAACTCATACTTGTTTTGAGAATTTTGCTTATTCTTCTCCGCTTAAGGCTGAATATGATCCCTACCAAATACCGGAGACACTGGGAGCAGACAAGACAAATCAGGCAGTGGTGCTGTACCAGCCACAATGCTATTTAGATATTTTTCATGAGGATGCAGCCTCAACCACCAGAGAAACAGCTGAGAGAAGAACAGTTTGAAACACACCTCACAAACTGATGAGCACTGCCTGCCGGGGAAGCAGGTCCTCCAGTGAGTCCATCCAGTATTTGGCTACACACTATAAAAGAGAATTTCTAAAACCACAACTTCTTTTGATTAGGGCTCTCACAAGCCCAGCTGCCTGACTTCTATTAATATGGCAAAGCTGCTGTTTCTGAACTAGTTTTGAGTACTGATTTACACAGGAATTATATGTTATGGTTCCATTACAACTTACATTAGATGAGACTCAGAGGCTGGTTTGTGGCCTGTATTATGCAGAAAGTTACATCACAGTCATCTGTCACAGGCTGATGCAGAGGGCTGCTTTATTTTGCAGAGCTTAAAACTTTATTCATAAAGTAGAGGAGTAAATGAAACAAGTGAGAAGGTTGTGCTGCTCTAGGAGTGTATTTCTCTTGCAGTGTTCTGTGTATTGCGGCCACCCCAGCCAATGGGTACTGTGCTGCTGGGCATGGAGCATTACCCAGCCTTGTCCTTTTGGGGGCTGGGTTGTATTTTCTCTCTCTCAAACAATGTAAGGAATCATCGTAAAAGCATTACCTGCACACATTGCAGCTCATTCCTAGAGGATTTCAAGGAACTTTGACTTCCTCAGGAGTGCTGCCCAGGGTACCAAAATCCAGTGATCATCCTGCTTTAACTTCACCTGTGTCCTAACTACACCTTCTGTGTGAAAGAGCACAGAAAACAGATTTTTATAGGGAAGATCCTGCTTCCATTTCTTGTAACTGGGGCTCCTCACACTTCTGCCTTCTCTGCCTAAAGACCCTTTAAAATTGTCTTAACTATACATTGAAGAGATGTAGGGAGTTTGGTGGAAAGGAGTTAATTTTCCAGAGGCGGTACCACATGGCATGGTCTCTCTGTTTGTGCACATGAACTGAACTTTTGGCATTTGTTGTTGTAGGACATGAGAGACTCCAAATATTTCTGAAGGCAAATAGCAAAAGAAGGCTTTATTGTCTAATTCTTAGTACCTTTTATAAGGTGTTTCGATACAGACTTAACGTGATTGGTGTATAGGAACGACACCTCTCTAGTCCCATTGGTGGAACCAGAGAAACACAAACACACAGCTGTACAAAGTTGTTTTGAGGAAGGATAGTTTACTAAGATTGTTTTGAGAAAAAGCTCTCCTGAGAAATATTCCCTCGGGAAGAAATCAGCACTACTAGCAGGCTAAGATCTTTCAGGCTCAGAAAATCAGACCCACAGGCATTGACCCTTGTACTTCCATAGCAAGCCCCAAACAGACAACCAATCAACCAACCAGACAGGCTGGTCAGAAGCACAGGTGTACAAATCCCATTTGTGAGGAACATCATATTAAGGCTGCATACATCTAGATCTCCCAACACTACTTTTGCATGTGTTAAAAAAAACCCGAAAAAAACAAACAAAAAAATATTTATTGTAACACTCAGAATTCCCACAGTAGCCAGCAGTGAATTTGGCCTTTCATTTTGATTTCAGGAAATTGTACACTTGTAATGAAGCAGTAGTTGGAACAGTAGCTGAAAGCCTCATCAGATTTACCTCAGCACACAAGGAACCCTTTGGTTTTACCTCCTTACGCTGTTTGGAATCTGTCACAAAGAGATGGTTTCAGCCTAAGACCACAGCATAAATGATTCTCAAAGGTGAAAAAAAATGGTGACAATTTCACGTTCAGCTAGTTTGCTAAAATGCAGTTACTTGTTTTCCCTGTGTTTAACTAGCTAATCACACTCCTAGAAACCAAGCAGATGCAGACAAAGTGAGTTCTGACACTGAACCACATCTAGTTTTTATACTGTTGCTTACAGATATTGTTATAATGTCACAAGCTGTGTCGCAACAGGAAAACCAGTAAGACCTTGCACAGCCTGTGGGCTGAGACAAGCACTGACTGCAAACAGGGGGAGGAGTCTTCAGCCAGGAAAAGGGTAGGTGTAAAGATAGGGAGATGGGCAGATGTGGCTGGAGGTGTTCAGTCCACAGTGCCACGTCCATCTGTGTGCTGTGCACAGGTGCAGGTGGCTCACAGACTTGAGAAGTAGAGAAGAGTTTGCAGCATGGTCCTTCCTTTCAGCCTGCAGCCAGCAGAATAAGGAAACAATGCTGGGCACATTCTGCTGAGGGACAAGAGAGCGGGGAGGGTAAGGGAGAAGGCTGACACTATTTGACAGATACATCCCAGGAAAATCTTAACCTCTTCTTTGAGTAACAATGCATGTGAAAGCTTGATACCACAGTATCTTTACAGCTTGGAACACTTGCTTCTCCAGAGTGCTTCATCACATTTTATGTCCTTGTGCAGCTTAAAAGCTTTACTGCTGGAAAAAAGGCCAATAAACATAAGGGAGCTGCGTCGTCACAACAAATACAAAACTTCTGAGCTGTACATTTCAGAAAAAGGTGTATTTATTCTAAAATGTTGAAAAGGTATCCTAAATCAAGAGTTATGTACTAAGGAACTCAGACTTAGATGTCAAAGAAATCAGAGCATCACACAAAGCATTTTGAATTTTGACATTGCTGCAGTTGCTCCTGCCAGGGGGACAGCTGCAACCACGTGCAACTCCCTGCTTTGAAAAATCTGCTGTCGCTGAAGGTTGGCTGCAGCAATTCCACCCAGGGAGCGAATGAAGGGATTTGTGGGTTCAGCCAGCTGTGCATTCCTGATGGTGGGGTGAGACACATGGGCCTGGCTGAGCTCCCACTTCTCAGTCCCCTGGTCATTCTCAGGGAGATCCTGCTCTGATGAAATTCCATTATCTGGATGCAGTCACACACTTCACCACGGTTCAGATTTCTGGGTAAGGGAAGGAGAAGCTGGCTCCTCTTTCCTTATGAACCCTTCTGCTTCCTGACACTGATGGGTGGTGCTCTGTGAAACCTCCTGTGCATAAAAAGCACACAAATGGAGGATTCCAGGAAGGAAAATTCCTCTGTGCCTGTCAGAGGCCACAGTCTGGGAACCAGAACTGAAGATCAGGGAAGTGTTTTGGCCTACATGGAGAAGTGTGTATAATTTTTATATATTAAAACATCTGTCTTGCATTAATGATTGAATGAGTTCAAAACTGTAATCCTTTTTTCTTGTTCAAAAATCAACTTTCACAGCTGTTGTTGAAATGCTAATACTTAAACCATCACATAATAGAAAATCATTCTCAGTATGTTAAATTTTTGAAATAAAAATGGTGTGTGAACTATTAAAGAGTCTCTATATCTTATAAAGCATTGATGTAAAATATATTTTTGACAAAAAAATTATTTAGGAAGCTTCTGATTGTTCAAGTTAACTAGTAACTTACAAATATGAATTAAATTACAACCCCTTTCTAATGCTGAGAGGTACACAGGAGACCAGAACAACTATAAGAAGTTAAAGTACATTTTATTAACAATGCATCCCTTTGATAAGACTACGCTTCAGGAGGCCTTTAATGCTTGTTGACATGAACTGTACACAGTATACAAAAAAAAAAAAAAAAAAAAAAAAAAAAAAAAAAAAAAGCACAAAAAAAATCAAGGTGGGCAATACCATTTTGGGACAAGCCTCTGTTTAAATTATACACAGCTCAATCAATATTCTTACGTAAAATATATAAATACTTTCTCTTTCTATGTTACAGGTATACAATATAAATCAGATTTCAATGTCTGTTCAGTGACCTACAAACACTAGAACCTCCAAATATGTAGCAGCGTATTACTAAACAAAAAAAAGACCACACAGGACAGGGAGAGTAAGTAATTGAGATTTTTCTTGATCCCTTCCCTCAGACCAGAATGATTAATTAGATAATCTCTTGCAATGCAGTTTTAGGAATGCTGACAGCCCAGAACAATTTTTCAACTAGATTTACAAAGTGTAAAGCATTTTCCCCCTTTAGACATAGCATCTTGTGCTGAAACACCCTATTCAGTGGCAAAATGACATTTTTTGGCATAAATTAGGTTTTGGAAAAAAATTTTGTATTTTAAAGAGCAACTAAAGCAAAATGTGCAATTTCTGCATGCTGTGGCATTGTTGCCCATCTATGCTATAAAAATAACCCAAAGAAAATCCACATTCTTAAATGACTGTTGAAATAAATCTGTTGAAAACAAAACTATCTAGGGAACCAGCATTGGGAGTCAAGCAAAAACCAAGGAGATTGGAGACCTTGAGAAAAACAAACACATGGTTTCCAGCGTGTCCTCAAGAGTCTTTTACAGATTTTGCTCTCACATCGTATACCTGTCATAAGCACATAGTAACAGAAGTGTGACTTAAAAAAAAATAAGTAATTTGCTGGACCTGCTTTCAAGTGGCTCCTGTGCAGCTCAGAGCAGCAGGACTGAGGGGTGGTGAGCAGGGCCCAGAGCCTGGTGGGAATTCTCCTGCTGCAATTGCTGCACCTCAGCTCACATTCGCTTACAAGCTTTGCCAGCTTCCTGCTGCCCAAATGGCCGAACACCAGGTCAAAGGCACAGACTACAAAGCAGCAACTCTTCCATCCATCACTAGGTTTTGGTTACAGTCTGTCTTGAACAGCTACCTTACTCTTCAGGCACCTAGGAGAGGCGCTTTGGTTTTGTTTTCAACCTCACTGCAAACCACAACTCTCTTTCCAGACCACTATGTATGTTTCCAACAAAACCTGAAAGACAAGCGGGATTCTTGCAGTGCCTTATAAATGTTTAGAAGGGCAGCTTACCTCAGTGTGCTGAGTCACTACACCCAAAACTAGTGAACTGTTTAGAACTCCCCTTGGGGAAAAACCACCACCACCCCACAAAGAGATTGATTGCGTTTAGAGTACCTTTGTCAAGAACTCAGTCAAGAGCTGTCAGATGAGGAAAAGCAACTGTTTCAAGCACAACATCCCAGGGGCCCCACATAGGAGTTGGGGAACTTCAAAGCCTGATCATCTTCAGCTCCAAGTGACATCCGGAACAGCTGGAGCATTCTGCCTTTCTGAATTTCAGAGAGGTGAAAAGTTCTCCTCCTCCAAAAGGAGACACTCAGCCCCCAGCCCCATCCTCATTCCCTCCGTAGAGAGGACTAGGCCCTCATGGAGGTGCCTGGGTGCCTGCCAGGCAGCTCTCTGCTCCTTGGAAAGGGCTCCCTTTTCCCCTGCCTCTAGGAGCAGACCAAGAGAATCAGGCAGCTGATGGTAATTGTGACTGGCTCCACAAGCAGCCTCTCCTTCCTGGGGCGGCTCCCACCTCTGAGCTGTGTGTGAACAAGTTGAGTCCTTGAGGAGTTTTCTTTGCCACAGCAACCCAAGTGCATTTGTATACAGTGTAAGCGAATGCTACACACGTTACCGTTTATTGAGCAGTGTCACTAATCACTCAGACTGCAAATATAAAAAGTGGGTGGTCTGTCAGCTTCCCTAGGAGAAGTGGAAGAGATTTTTTATTAGGGCTAATGTAAGCACAATCATTATTTACTACAGCTTTCTTTCGAAGTTTTATCATGATACAAATAAAACCCCAAAATAAAGACTTTGAAAGGGACATTTAAAAAGAAAGAGAACTATAAAATTAGAAATTCACAGTTTATAACTAAGCCAATATAAATTTCCTTCAACAATAGTATCCCCTTCATCTGCCAATTAAAGTAAAACATCAATGTGAGCTTAATGTCAGTGTGTAAATTAATTTTCTAGAAATGTATGTTATGTACAATACAGACTTAACATTCTTTATGCGTACTTGTTGAAATCTACTGACACTCATACACTTTCAGAAGAAAAATCACACTTTGTAACTGAATTTGCAGCCATAATTTTTTATGTCAAGTTTCTGTTGTCATGGATCCCCACATTATTCAGAATACATGAGAATTTCAGGATGGAGATTCTTTCAAAAGTATATTTGCTTACCTTTCTATAATCAGAGGCCTTTCTATGATGCTTTCTACATTAAGTGCTATGGGTTAAACTTAACAAATGAACAGAGGTGGGTTTTTTAAATACAGGTGATAAAACTCGTTTATTTTGCCTTAACTGCAGAAAAATAACATGGAGTTGTTCGATGTAACCCCATTTAGTTATTAAAACAAATCTCTTCTACTCTAGCCTAACTGAGGTAGTGTTTGAAACTACTGTATAACATATGCTATCCCCATTTGTGGGAAAACTACATTATTTTCCTTTGGAGTTTATACCACTATTTGGTCTACTGTGATTGACATTTTGGTTTTACAGAAGCATTTATTTCTTACGACCAGAAGTCCAATAGTTACTGGTGTGGTGTGTTTTCTAAACATTTCAAACATTTCTTGCCACACAGATGTATTATTTGTGTCAATGACCATAGAAGAGTTCAATCAGTTTCTTTTTGCTCCTTTCAGTGGGAACTCATGAAAAGACAATCTTAGGAACTAAATTTGACTTTGAGCAGCAACTTACAGTCTGCTTTACCAGAACCTGATGGTATGCAGTGCACTTAAGAGTTCAGTGAAGTGATAGCTGCAAAGCAGTGTTTATGTGGCATGATGAAATTTCCAGTAAAAACAAATAAATTCTACGTTTCACTAGGAATTGTGTGTGACTACTTATTGAAATCTCCAGTAGCATAGCTAGTAAGAACAGAGATATGAGCATCAGGATAAATTTCACTTAAGTATTAATCTGACAATTATAAAAAATGGTAGGAGTGAATGGATAAAAATACGTTCTACTTAGTACAGTCCAGCTGAATTATTTACCTATATCAAAATCAAAGGGTAATCCCTTCTATTACAGGCATTCTAACAAAGGTGGCCATGCTACTGTATATACACATTTGCATATATTTATACTACCTTTATATAAAGGCTTCTGAATCTTTAGATCCATGATAAAAGTGACAGGGATCCCTACTACTTTTTTTTTTTTTACCTTGCACTTACTAGTTTAGAAACAGCACTAGTAACATGATAGAGGCAACTACTTCAATCATTACCAGTCACTGTATCATTTAACTTTTTCAACAAGTCTTAAATACCAGTACAAAAATTTAAGTACGGCTGCTCCAAAATTTGTTACTTAAGGCTTTTCACTACAATTATTAGTACTATCTGGTGCTTGATCACTAATCCATTGAAAATTCAAATAAACCTTTGTTTTTATAAAAAGCTGTTTCTGTGGAACGTGGAAAACACTAATACTTAAGTCTCCTCACAAAACCTGCAATGATTAAATGTCTTCAAGTTCAGTTTATACAATATTTGCTTATCTGATACAAATCATGCTTTTTAAAGTAATTGAATAAGACCCACATTTGTACTATATGAGCATGAGTGTAGAAGCTGCAAACACATGCATAGTATTCAGGGAAAACAATCTGATTTCAGCATTTTAAGTTTTAAATGACTTGTTTTGAAAATCAAATTGTAGTGAAAATCCTTAACTGGTTCAGATAAGATACATGTATGTAAATGCAATGAAATCGAAGAGACTGCTAATAAAATGTCTTACAACTATAGCAATATTAAAATAACTTAATGAAACCTCAGATTCAGAGGCATTTCTTTCTGTCTGAAGTTACAAATCCCCAAAGTAGTGTTATAAACAGTACAAAAATCAACAGAGAAGGGCTAACATTAATCCCCTGGTGCCCACAACTACAGCATGGCTCCCCATTGCTGGCAGTGGAATGCACCCCCATCTCTCTGATTCCTGGTATCCAGGGTTTAAAAAGCAAGGCATCATTCTGCTTCTCTGGAACAGAATCGGAAGTCACTTAAAAATGTCTCTGCGAGTTGTCCTATTTCACCGTAATTTATGGTAGAAAATGAAATGAAAACTTGTGGAGGTGTTCAGTGCTTGGCTCTTGCATATACTGGTAATTACTATTATTAAAACTATGGTAATGTCTAATAAATCCCCAAAGGGCTCGAATGACTGTGCCAGTAATTGGTTGAGGAAGAAAATGTTTTCAGTTCAGTATTCAGGTACCAGTAGCTTCTGGAAGGTTTCAAAGATGATGTTCCAAGCTTTTTATCCAGTCAGTGGGAGGTTGTCTGAGCATTTGTAAGTTCATATGCAGAGCAGTGCCTGAGCAGAGGTCAGGACTCAGCTGATGCATCGATTACAGGCTGTTTTGTTGGGGTTGCCAAAATAGCCTCTGCTTCCTCATGCATCTAAAAGGAAAAGATGGAGTATTAATATTGCTAGTGATTTTACTCAGGAGACATCACAAAATGGTTTCCTTTAGGATGTACCTATCTGAAAGCATCTTCTAGTCCAGACATGGAACGTGCACCCAGCCAAGCCATTTTGGTACATTCACTGCATGTCCACCCCCCACCTACCTGCAAGAACTGAACATCTTGAAATAGCTCCTGAATGAACCTTCGGGATGGAAGTCGAAATGTACAATGTGCTAGCAAGTAGGACACCTCAGAGTAAAGGCATATGTCATCAAATGCTTGGGGATACTTCTCCTTAATTCTGAACAAGAGAATAAACAAAAATTTGCAGGTCTTGCACAGATTTCCATTGTATGAAAAAATCCCAAACTTTTCAATAAGATTGTCATCATTAATTCTTCAGTAATAGGCATATAAATCCTAGCACTGATAAAGTAAGAAAATCACAACATGCAGGATTACTTTGTACAAAAGTAATCTACACTCATGAGATGAAACAGAATATACAAACTGCAAGCTGTACAAAATTATTGTGACTGCCTAGGCTTAAAATAACAGACTTTGAAAGAGAACAGTATATCAAATAATTGGCATCCACACGTACAGCAGTCATAAAAATATGGAAAAATATTAAAATAATCTTTTAAACCTGTAAGCGTTTTTGAAAATAAACCACACATTTCTACATTTTCTTTCAGCAGTCGGTTTCCAATGTCACTAGCCCAGAAACGTACAGGTTATAACATTTAGTCTCTGGATTTATATTCCTATATTTGAATATATATATATATATAAATTATTTTCAGGAGTTGTACTGCTGCTTGAAGTAGAATTGGGTTTCTCAAGAAGTCACTTTCAGTTTGTTATTGTACTTATCTATTATTTAGAAAAATCAAAAAAGTATTTGTTTCTTTTTTAAAGATACATGCTACACTAGGCATGTAATCACTACAGTTGAATTACTGATTTTAAAAAGTTTGGTTAAGAGTAAAATACTAAACAGAGAGAAAACGTTAAGATTATTTGTTTAGCTTTTACATTAAATCATATCTGCCTGACAACTTTTAAGAAATGAGATAATTCACTGTCCCTGAGACCTCAAAAGAATCCTCATGTGCTGCTAAATCATCTGTAATGTATTGAACTTACGTCAGAAGGCCAGTTTCATGGCCCTTAGTTCCTACTGAACTGCTCAGGTTGATAACTAAACGTAAGACCTCTTTCCGCAGAAGAATCCTGCACACTGGTGTGTCATCTGGGATTGACTTTACTCCTGGAAAACCAAATAAAACCGTGAGGATTTAAGCAGAATTGTCTTTGACAGAGCTAATCTTATACTATAAGTGTTTTTATGCATGAACACACACATTTACATATGTATTCAGAGTCATCAAAAATATTTCTATTGAAAAAGTTACAGTGGTATTGTTACCACTAAATCAAGTTGCAAACTGGATGAGCTTCTATCATAGGGGAGAATTAAAAACCAGCTACTTCATAAGAAACCATCATAATTCAAAATATAATACACAAGTATATAAAATGGTCTCTCTTTACAGTACAGTAATTCTAAGAATTTTTTTTACATTAACATCTGTAGAAAAAAAAAGCAATCAATTTGCTTGCAATTTCAGGTATTGAATAATCTGTCAAAATGCTGTATAGCAGAGGGAGAAGAGTTTAGAACTATATTCTACCACCTGGAGATGGATGATGTTTTTATTCAATTTGTTTGGTTTTGTCTAATAAAGAGATTAATTAATCTGTTGCACTGTAAGTAAGTGAAATAAAATTTTTTCACAATGCCTAAAATGTACTTTATTAGTGACAGTTTCTAATAATCATAAGGCTTTCTAACTTACCCAACACAAGTTCTGTACTCTTGGTGCTGCTGGCTGAACCATGGGATACTGCATCACTACAGCCTGAAATTCCAGAAAATTTGGAGGAATGCACATCTAAGTGATTGTGAATGGTCTGCCCACACCAGTCAGTATATGGAATGTCTGAAAAATCTGACATAAAAAAGATGTTGTACCTTTGTTATTCACAAATTCACAAAGGTACTTCTCTTAATTCACATGCTTTCATTATATCTCAACAATGGCAAACATGAAAGATACAGATGCACTAACTGCTATGCATAAAATCAGCTCAGAACTAGATGGTGGATTCTAGACAAATCATACTCAAACTCTTCCAAAATAGATTTTTTAAAAAAAAATATCTTAAAATACACGAGTGAAGTCTTTTCCAGACACTGATGGAAGCCTAAGAAGTCATCATATATAGTACTGTTACTGATATATCCATGCTGTATTTTATGTGACACAATAGAGATGCCCTTGTATGTGCAGATTTTTTTTGCTCACACAACTGTCACAGGTTTGTGTTTGCAGGAAGGGCTCTGGCAAGAGCCAGGCTCTGCTGCATCTGTAACTAAGCATAGCTAGGATTTTATTTGCCACCCCTTCTACCTACTGAACTCAACCTCCAGCTCAGCTCTGAGTCATTCCTCACATTTGTGCATCACCCCTTGGCCAACATTGCTATTAATAAATGTCTAACAGTGTTGTGAAGCAGTGAGGACTCCTAGTAAGCATCCACTACTGGATTATCTTTCCATCACAGGAACTGACAAAACACACGTAACAGCAAGCTCTGCAGAGGTTAGAAAAAATAACTCCAAATATCATCTGAATCTCAAATCATGAGAGAAGATGACTAAATCCCAGAAATGACAGCTCAGCTTCAACAGACTCCACAGATTTCCTTTGTTGTATTTTATGGCACAGACTTGATTTGATGTCAGACTTTTCATTAGTTGAACGGCAAGCATCAGCTTTCAGAATATGCATTTTAAGTACTAAGTAAGATTTTTATTTTGATATGCTCTTAGGAATATTAAAGAAACATGAAGCACCTACTCCTACTAACACTAACAAGTGGAAAGCTGGAAATGACTGTAGCAATACCACTGGTTGCACAGTGTGATTAGAGAAATATTAGAAAAAATTAGAGGAAAAAAAAAGGAAATTTAGAGAAATTAGAGAAAATTAGAGAAAAAAGTTAAAGAAACATTAGAGAAATAATTTTAACGTCAATAGTCAGTTAAACAAAAACCCTTCCAGATTATTTAAAGATAAATAATAACTATTTAACTCAGTTTTATCACACTTCTCCACAAGGAACACTAACCTGTACGATTATAGGAAGAGCTCAGTTTGGTGTTAGGCTGATAACCCAGAATCTGAATGCAGACACAGTAAAGACAGTTCTCATCTGTGTGCTCCTGGAGCCCTGTGTCCTCTGTACCTTCTAAGAACTGACAGGCATCTGAACGGCTGGTATTCATTATTTCTGTGAGACTGATCTGCTGGCGGAGCATCTGAAAAGGGCTTTTGACAACATCACTCCCACCTGATGGAAGACCTGTAGGTAAGATTCAGTTATCAAAAAAACCCCCACAAAACCAAGCAACCAAGACTCTTGCAATTAATTTCCACTTCCAAGCCTTCTAAGGCTGAGGATGGAGTGCATGTGAAGACCTACAGAGTTTTGGGGGTATTTTTGCGTGGTTAAGCTCCCAAGATTATTAGCATTTGAAAAAGAGACAAAGTTTTAGTCCCAACTTACTATACATAACAAAACATTGCAAAAGACAGAATTCAACCTCTAAGTACACACACTGTAAGAAGGTTAAGTGGTAAATCCTGACACGGTATCAACATTACTAATACCCACATAACACCAATACATTACCAATTTTCATATTGTCTAACAAGATTAATACAGCAATATATCAGATGTTGAAATTACACATGCACCAATGCAAAAACAAACACAACTTAAAAAACTGTAACTTAGTGGCCGTGACAGGAAGAAACTAGATTCAGCAATGCAGAAACAAGCAGAAGAAACTTTAGTGACATGCTCTTCCCTAGGTGGAAAAAAACCAAACAAATACAATTTTGAACAAGAGTTACTTTACACTGAAACTTAGCAAACTACAGAAACACACTTCCAGCAAAAGCAACTTTGTGTATAATATTAATATAAAAGGGAAAAAAAACCAAAACGTATGACAACAGCTATCCTAATAAACTATTAAAAAAACAGTATCAAGCCACCTTTTTTTCAGTTGAAAAGACACATACTAAGACCCTACAGATTTCTGACTTCCCTGGACTAAACAGGATGCACATTCCAGAGCAAGCCAAGCTTTAGAGCACTTGTAATTCTCTCATCCCATCACCTTCACTGATCAATTGTCATGGACATATCACAGAAAGACAATTTACTGTCTGAGATACACATCTAACACCACAATAAGTTCCTATAAATGAATGTGTAGTCAAAGGGAAATAGTTCAATATGTGTCACTCATTTATTTTTTTAAGCTTTAATTTTGTTACTTCCTGTAATACAACTTCACTACCAGACTCTGAGTAGCATTAGCTCATGTTATCAGAGATATGCAGGCTTTCCTCCTTAATTCTTTAGAGCAGGACCAAATTTTGAAGCAACACATTAGCTCAAACTAAATAAAACAGGGAATTAATGGCCTACTATCCTGATTCCAGAAAACAGTCCTCAAAGCTTAACAGCTAAAATGATGTTTTCCGTAAAAAAAAAAAAAAAATCAACAACCCACCCAATATACCAATAAACAACAGAAAGCCACAGGAGAGGAATAAACCCAGTCAGTACCTCCTGCATCAGATGTGAAGACCCTAGATCCATGCTCATCAAATGGAGGTGTAGTTTTCTTCTGGAAGTATGGAGTTTCCTTTACCTGGAATACCCAAGTGAAAATTAAAATTAACCGAGGTGATAAACACAAGAAAAAAAATTGATTTTATAAAGCAATTAAATGTTGCCTTCTACTTCAGGAAAAACATATCATAAGAGGAAGAAATTAAGAATGCGCTCCTGAGTACTAAAGAAAAGTCAAATGAGAAAAATATACATTTGCGAATGAACAATTATTAACAAGGGTCATGAAGACTGAGCAAATGTTAATATGGTGGTGACAGGCTGTAAGGAAACCAGTGATCCACAGGGGCCATTCATAATCTGTTCATGATCATGCTGCACCACTGGTGATCTTAGGAATGCAGTACAAACCAGGATATCTAAAATGCTGCTTGTATGATGTAGACCTGAGGCATGTCTCCGAGAGAGATGAAATGAGGTAACAAATATGCCACAAAGACTGTGAAGGAGAAAGTAGTCATTTCACAAAGGAAAAATAGAAGCAGACACATGATATAACATGATTTTGCTCCATGTTTAGCAATCTTTTGAGATTAGTAAGAAATTTATTTAGATTTCAAAAGCAAAGTCTAAGTAAAATTAAGATAAGGAAGCTCACTTTTACCTTTGACATAGACCACGTCCTGGTTTTGATAATTAAGTAACAGAATATTACACCCTATGATGCATCAGTTTGTTAAATAGGAATGTTTCTACCAAGTAGAAAGAGAAAGGGATTTGCTGAGACACTGAAAATAATCTAACTTAAATGTATGTATCTTCAAAGTTAAGACAGTATAATTTAATACTATAATGATATATGAAAATAAACTATTATTTAATACACATTATGGTAGCAGGGAGTTAACTCTGTGATTATGCACATAGTTTATAGGTGACTGCAAATATGTCAATTATTGATTGGCTAAAGCAGAATTAACGAATGTGCACAGACTATGATAATTTTAGTATAAAAGCCAGATGTCAACTAAAAATCTTATGACAGCAAATTTGTCACCACTTCTCTAACAGTCTTTGCCATTATCTGGCTTAACACAAACCAGCCTAGTGCAAACAGGCTAGAAGAACAGTTAGAAAAGAAATTCTAGTCCAAAATTCATTTCTTAAAATACCACATCCATTTCTCCTCATTTCTCTAGATTTAATCAATTCTGATGAAAAGGCAACAGTTGACTGCCTTTCAGTATGAAAATGCAAATGAACCAAATCAGTCAACACATACATACCTGAAATATTTCATTGATATCCACTGGGAGAGCAAGGCCAATGTAATCATCAGAGCTACCATAGGTAGCGTTAGAAACCATGGAGCGAACAGAGGAGGAACGCTGAAGTGTGTTTTGGTTAATAGGACTTAATAAATCTTCTTTATCTAACGAAGCATAACTTAAAGCTTTCATGAACCTGTAACATTGAAACAAACCATAATTGCAGTTACTCTCTCATTCTGGTACATTAAAATTAAGAAGAACTGCTGACACAAAGTCCATCCTCATCTTCCCACTGCAGATCCCAGAGCTTTTTAGGACAAATTATTGCTAGAGGCTCACTGCTTTTCTGCCTCATATTGTTTTGCATGGTTTGGCAGTTCCTGGAGTCAAAACTTTTTCTTTATAATTCTTGGTACAGGAACTCCTGCCAATCCTGCAAACCCATGCATTTTCTTCAGCATTCTAGCTTGGAACATTTACAGCCCAGACACAGCTTATAAAGATTTAGGCTTCTAAACTCCTAACTACCTATGTTTGAAATGTACCTATGCACTGAACGTGTATTTCCTGAATATTCACAACCTCTGAGCTGAGCAGGCACATCCCTGCAAAGGCACACCTTGAGCCTACCAATGACACACACAGGGAATACTTTTCCTCCCGTACTGTAAAGGAGCCACTCAGTAGGTCACCCAAGCACGGAAAAAGTATTTGCTCAACATGAATACACCAAGAACAAACAAACCTGCACACTGAGTGGAGCTCACTGTGACAAATAGCTTGAAGAATAAAGAAAGAAATAGGATGGGAAAATGACACAGGAGACTGGAGAAGTCCTCCATGCTGACTAGAGCCCTGATGATGGAAATTTCATATTTGGCCATCTGTCATTTTACTTCTCATCAAACATAAAAACCTAAAAATGTTTTCTGATAACCAATCTATGTAGATGGCCTATATGCATTGGACTGAAGCTTTCTAATAAGAAGGCACACCTCAGGAACAGGGAACTCTGACACTCTGTAGGGTAAAGTGAACGTTTGCTTTTTGACCTTTTGCCTTGGAAGAAGTTTCCTATCAATTTTTTATTTTAGATGAGCAATAAAGTGTCCACTTATCCCTACAGATGGGATTTATATTGAGAAAAAATTAAATTATTAAAGTTTGACCATGGAAGGTCCAAGAAATTATTATGCAATGGAAATGCAGAAAATGCAACTGAGAGGCTATCAACAGTTTTCATGTTGGTAATTCTGACCAATGCTAGTGACAGTAGCAGTGGACTCACAACAGAAATTAAGCCATATTTCAAAAAAAGAGGGAAAAGACCTCAAGTTGTGCCAGAGAAGATATCCAGATTGGATACTAAAAAAACTTTCTTCACTGAAAGGGTTGTCAAGCACTGGAATGGTCTGCTCAGGGAAGTAGTTGAGTCACCATTCCTGAAGACATTTAAAAGATGTGTAGATGTGGCATTCAAGGACTTGGGTGTGTTCTGTTAATAGCTGGACTCAACCTTAAGGGTCTTTTCCAACCTAAATAATTGTGTAATCATAGAACTCAAAAAATTACTAACTTCATTAAATATTTAATAATAAAATATTCTATAAATACTCTCAACATAAATTAAAGATAGAAGTAACATTTGTCTCTAACGTTTGTCCCCGCTTTTCCTAGAAAAGTTAACAGCATTAGTAGTGATAAACACCACCAAGTTTTCAT
The DNA here is from genome assembly GCA_013401135.1 of Cettia cetti. Classification (NCBI taxonomy): domain Eukaryota; kingdom Metazoa; phylum Chordata; class Aves; order Passeriformes; family Sylviidae; genus Cettia; species Cettia cetti. The sequence goes on along the minus strand of VZUI01035011.1, from coordinate 64,147 downwards.
CAAAGAATGTCTGCAGGCAATAGGGTAAGAGCCACCATCAGGATCCAAGATATGCATGTTAGTATTTCTGGTTGTTTTTTAAAGACAAAGGTGGGAAATTTACCCTCACAAAATTTATGCAAAGAAAAAGGCTTTTAAACCTTCTGAATAAAAAGAACACTAAAAACATCACAAAAGTAAATCTGTGACTGTTAGTTGTTACTAACACATGAATCTTTCAATAAACCATAAATAAAGACTTTCTGAAGACTGATAGAAAAATAGATTTGGCAGTTAAAAAGGGCAGAATTTTTCTTTATAGTTAATTTTAAAAAGCAACTAAGGACAATTTTAGCTGGACCAGTAAACATACTCTGAATTTATTAGTAAATACAATCTGAAATTATAAGGACAATAATTTTTTAGTGGGGACACAGCATAACCAGCAAGAAAAACACATGTACTAGCTTCACTGCAGCCTTTCCAATCAATTATATTAGCAACTAACAATCTGAATCTCTCTTCGAGTATGCATGTCTGCAATTATTTAACCTTCTCAGAGATATAAGCACTCCAGACATTTCAGTTCAGTGTTAGGCAGGTCAGCTCAAGTCCTTGACTCTGTCCACTGACACAAGAGAACATGGACAGCTAAGCACCAGGAATAGTCAGTATGACGTTGTGTGCAGGATCAAAGTCCACTGCAGCAAGGCTGCTCTGCAGATCAAGGGCACGACTGCAAGGAATGGTAAAACATTATTTACAGCTGTTACAGAACCTGTACTACCACTGAAATGACACCCACTTGATCCTGCAGTAGCACAGGATGCCAGTGAGAGCAAGGAATGGCACTTCCAATTTCCAGGATAGTGCAGGGCAGCTACTAAATCATCCGTAATCTAACCAACATAATCAGTTTAGCTCTAACTTACTTCAACAAAGGCATCTTTCATGACATCTTTCCAGAATGATGTGAAAATACCAACAAATTGATGTTTCTTTTTAATCAGGACATATCCACTCAACTGTGTATGAGGAGGGTAGCTCAAGGACTGAGCATCTGCTTTTTCTGCAGTAAGCAGATGACTCATGTACCAGTAGTGTCTCCCCCTTCTCTCACTTGAGAGATGATAAGGTAAGAACAGAGATAAAAAGTGCCTTTTCCATTTCAACAGCAATGTGAAAATCCAATGCACTAGCTAAAAGATTATGTGAAGGAAAAATTTCATACAAGAGCTTTTCAGGGAAGGTTATTAAGCAGTGACTGTTGCAGCTGGGAACAGTGTCAATGTCAAGAGCTAGACATCTTATGTAACTATATAATTAGTCTTCAGAACATCTAATATTGCTCAAAAATAAAGAGGTGACACTGCCATCTAAAAATAAATGCTATGAGTAAAATCTTTGATCTGCTGTAGCTAAGAAGCCAAACTGACATTCTCATCAGTGGTACTAGTATCTCATCACTGGCTTCAGTGCCACAGTGAACACAAATATAGTATATTGGCAGGAGGCCCTGTCCTAAAACCTCCCTAAGTGACACAGAGAAAATTCTCTTCTGAAATATAGCTCTGACTTTATGGGCAATTGTTTGCAACTTTATAATGTTAGCAGTGCAACTGCATTTTTTATATTATAAAAGTTAAAACAGGTAGCAAATGTGATAGAAGGAAACGTTTTCCTTTGTCACCAAGAGCATTATAAATGGTTGAGCACAGGTACGAAAGCTGGGCTTCTCTGACAGCACTTACTAAGTTATTATCTTTCTGTTATTCACTTAATAACAGTACTGCTTTCAATGAAGTTATGAATCACCTTGCAACAACTGTCCCTTTTAGGTGCAGATAAAAAAACCCAAAACATTAGGAAGACAATGAAGTTGTTCTTACAGCACTGAAGTAAGAAATGAGCACGTAATAATTTCTTACCGGCTTGGGGTTAGTCGAGAATCCAGGCTGCCAGACTTCATGGTGATAGTGTCAGTAAACAGCACATCTTTTGCTGGAGATGCCAGGGCTTCTGAGTGAGACAGTGAGGGATGCATTCTCTGCTGCTGCAGGCGCTTTAGTGTAGCATAGCCAAATGCATCTCGAGAACTTGTGTAGCTGAAGTTATAGTCAGCAAGGCTTTTTATTGTAGCAAGAGAAGGAGCTTTAAGAGACTGAGCTCTTCTGGGAAGGGTATGAGAAGACCCTGGTGGAACCAGGGATACAGAGTTGGATTTTGAGAGAGGCAGGTGGTTAGACTGTGGTGTTGAACAGTGACTTGGTTTAACTGTTTTTGTGCTTACAACAGTACTCAAACTTCCACAGTCAGTATCAACATTTGTAGTGTCCACACCTACAGTCTCCCTTGAAGGGCTAGAGCTCATTGAACTTATGCCACTTGTTGTGGTATCTGTATTAAAACTTAAGCTACGACTCTTGAAATGTGTTTGTGTAGTACCATCTCCTATTAGCCTTTCTTTGCTTGTGTTTTCCCGATGAATTTCATTTCCAAGACCTTTTGGCAGCTTCAAATCATTTTCTCCGATACTCTGAGTACAATCAGTATCTTCCACATGCTTACTTCCAACAAAAGAAGTTTCTAATCGTAAAGTCTGGATTTTTGGAACTCTGAAAACAGGGGTCAATTCTTCCCCAGCAGGAAAGTCTATGCTACCACTAGGTTCTGTTACTGTACGATTTCGCCTCAGGCCTGATTTACTGTCAGATGATGTCAGCTTTCCTCCTTTTGGATCACTGCTACTTCTGTGCTTTTTATTAGGTAGAGTAAGAGAGTTTAGAATGCGATTTTTCACAAGTCTACTAGAAGCAAAAAAAGGAAAGGGACTACGGTCTTTGTCCTTTGAAGGTCCAGGTCTGTCATAAAATATTTGTTCGGCATCTTCAGTAATATCTAGGAAGAAAGTACTGGTGGAGGTGCTACCAAAACGGTCATCCTCCATGATGAACATACCTGAAATTATACAAGACTTTGTCACATAAAATAGGCATTTCTTCAAAGTCTACAAACTATGTTGCAAAATAAGAAACCATTCTATAGAAGCCAAACTGGGAGTCTATGCAATTTACTGCAATTTTATTTCCTCTTTGTTTTTCTGAAGAACTTGGTGCAAATTAGCTATCTTGAGGAGTAACTGAGCTGAAGATCTCATTGCTTAAAAAGAAAAGCTGGACTATCTTATTTCAGTGCAAACATCCAGCTACTAGGATTACAAAAATATGGTACGTATCTTAATTTAAATTCCAAGCATCTATAGAAAAAAATATGCATTAGGTACTTGAAATACACAATAGTTTAAATACAACAGAATTTTGGGGGTGTGTGTACACCCAGAGAACATACTTATTTTCTAGAATATTCCTTTGAGGACAACCAAGTGCATCTTTATACCTTAACATGGTGATTTCTGCAGCATGTTACAGCAAACTGCCATGACTCTATAAAAATTAATAACTTACCTCATGTGAAAATTATTCTTCAACACCAAATGTGAAGCTAAGACACTGTTTTACTCCCTCTGACTTGTCTGCATCTATCTGAATAGACATAACTGTCCTATTGGTTGTACGGTTTTATTGCAAGACCACCTTTATGCCATTGAGGTCTGAACCTGATCTGAATCCTGCCAGAAGGTTTGTAAGAACACCAAAATGCTGTTTGTGCTCGGCTGGGCTCTTGGTAGGCTTTTTTTGTTTGCTTGTTCATTTTTCTCCTGTTTGCTTGCTTTGGTGTTCTGGTTACTTACTTGATGGAGCAGATTCGCTTTCACTGTTGTGCCTAGAACTGGTAGACTCAGAGTTCAAGCTAAGAGTGCTGGGTATTGAAGAAAGTTCATTGCAGAGCTGCTCCATGTCATCAGGGACCACTGGCCAAGGCTGTCTACGACTGTGTCTCACTGCATCCCAGTTGTGATGCTTCAAAATGTCACATCCTTGTTTAGTTTTGGCTATTAGACCAAGCACGTAGACACAGGTTCTGTATTTAACATATATATAGAAAAGGAGCAACAATAATGACACCTAATTTAACTAAACTTACTTCACATTTGAAAGGAAACAGTTTCAAAGCAATTCAGGAGAAACTTCACAAAACTAACAAATAGTATATTGTTAATTTTTATTTGAAAATCAACATAAGCTTAAGAAATTCATTAATATATATTAATATATACAGAAGTTACTATTAAAAAATAAAATTATGACAAGAGCCTGGTTACATAAAGTAGAAAATGTCCATTTGAAACAAAGGCCAAACATTAAAGTAGTAGCAATATTAGACAAAAAAACCATCTAGTTATGCTTTTAAATATTTTAAAAAGAGATGTTACAGAGCAGCAAGCATTTTGTTTTATAGAACAGGAGAAAAGTAGTATCTACCTTTTTTCATAGATTTCATTTGTTTACTGCATGTTCTTTTAGACTTCCTACACAATTCTGCAGTTGCACAGAACTGAGATTGATCATCAGTGACTTTAATAACTGGTTTTGAATAAAGTACAACTCTGTATTCATGTAAATCAGGTAAAGCTATTTGAAAATTGTTAACAACTACCATGTGAAAAATTTATGTATAAATCAGATACACATACCCTCTAACAGACAGAACTTCACAATGTTGAGCAAGTGCCATTATATCAGGAATTACATTCTCCTCTTGAAGCAAGTTAAGACCCCAATTCGATGATCCAATATTGCCCTAGAATGAAATTTGACAAGTGAGTTTTGATCTTAACGTGATTTGCAGCACTATCAATGTAAAGCTTTGACAATTTTGTTTGTTGGTAGTAGAGTTTGAAGCCACGTCTTCTCAAAGCAGTTAAAAGATCTGAGTACCCTTTCTAGCATTTCCTAGCTGTGCTAATACAAAAAAGGCCTCAGTACACTGTGTATAAAAATTAAAGGCATTTGAAGTTAGAACTACTTTGTATTCTTCACTTTACTACATTTCTACTATAGCCTGCAGCATGACCTTGGTTTATTCATTTTACATTCCTCTTACACAGGCACCTTGTTACATACCTACAGTATCTTCCAGTAATAGTCACCTTGGACAAATGTTCCAAAATTAACTTTGGGGAAGACAAGAAGCACATTTAGGAGCGTAGCTTGGATACACACCAAAACTTGGTTTTTGCCTGTCCCAAGTACCAGGGTGTCATGACCACATGCATCAACACTGGCAGCCAACATCCTTGCAGAAACATTAGGGACTACCACAGTAAATGCATTAACCTCAGACCATGGCAACTTTTGACTTGTCCCATACCAATATTCACATGGCAATGTGTTATTCTTATTTGTTAAAAAGAAAAAAGACAAAGTGATTATTAAAAACCTCAGAACAAAACAGGTGCAGTGAACCATTTTCAACAATTTTTCAAAGTACAGTTAGAAAAAAATGCTAACTTGAATAAATTCATACATTTTTTGAAAAAAAACCCTATTTATTTTTTAATAGAATTTTGCTTAGATATTTTAAGAATCAATAGTTATAACAGAACTAAACAACTGCAAAACTTTGTAAATATATTACTAACCAGGGCCCAAAGGGCTGCTTTCAGCTGCTTAATTCCTTCCCACTTATCCAGCATTGGGGAACGAACAGTGTAACTTAGATCTGTAACAATACTCTGAAGGAGAAAAATGGAAAAAGGAAAAACGAAGTTGAAAATGAGTAAGAGACTTCATCAAACTAGTTCTCTAGCATTTACAGTAGAAGTTAAACCAATAATTTAAATCATGCACTCTAGGAAAAAAGTGGTAATTCTGGAATAATAACCATAAATTAACAGCAGTGATAATGCAAAAGGCAATTTTAATGAAATCAGGGATTGCATGAATTTAGATATTATAAAGATGATAGATTAGTCAAACTAACACACGGTAATATGTACATTTTCTTTCAAACTTTTCAAAGAGCATCATCAATTCATTAAATCATTTTACTAACCCACATAAAAAGTGAATTTAAACAATTATGGCTTAGAGTTTGTTTTCTTAGATTTTCAAAATGCTAGAAAGACTTTATTCCCTCATTTCCCCATTTTTGTATACTTAAAAGGATAGGCATAGTTTTACCACATGCATAATTGTCAATATATAATCCAAAGAGACTAACTGTTTTTCCGATTTATGAATTGGCTTTCCATGCTAAGATTTTGATAGTCATTTTAAGAAAAATGTTTAAAAGTATTTTGTTGATATTTCAGCGTCAGGAAGGAATTTTACATGATATTTACATGCCATCTAATGATGGCAGACTGTCGTCACAACTTAAGACTCATAATCAACCTCTTCTGCAATGCCTATTTAAATGCTCTTTTAAAACCTTTTTCCAAAAGGTTTACAGTGATCTTTAAAATATTTTAAGTTATAAACAATTATTAACCTCACCTGAGACTCCAATAAATGGCAGCCTGTTTTATGGTGCACCAGCTGGCCATAAAGGTGAACTGGCAGGTAGACATGTGGTCGCTGTAATCTGGCAGAAGGAGAAACATAAATAGGTTTCCCAACACTTCACGTATTTTACTCGAAAATAAATTACACTGCAATGTAGTACAATTGACCTACCCTTGATTTTTTCAGATAGAGATCTCTTTTGAGGAATTTACAAAGGAGAAAACTGTTTCAATTTGAAGGGCTGTACCATCATAATCTAATCCAACTGCCAGACCAGGGCTGACTGAAAGTTAAAGCCTGTTATTAAGGACACTGTCCAAATGCCTCTTGAAGACTGACTTGGGGCACTGACCACAGCTCCAGGATGCCTGTTCTTCTATGTGTACACCCACAACCCTCGTGGTAAGGAAGTGCTTCCTAGTATCCAGTCTGAACCTCCTGTGTTTCAGATCTGAACCATTCTCATGCATCCTGCCCCTGGATACCAGGGAGAAGAGTTCAGCACCTCCCTTCCTCATGAAGCTGTGGAGAGCAGTGAGGTCACCCCTCAGCCTCCTTTTCTCCCAAGTGGAAAAGCCCAAAGACTTCAGCTGCTCCTCACAGAGGTTCCAGCTCTGTTTCCTTCCTCAGCACGCACTGAAGGACCTTCCCATCCCTCCCCAGCAGGGCCCAGGCTGAGGCCATCGCCTGTCTGGGCGGGCCGTGCCGTGCTCGGTGCTCTGGGATGGGCTTTGTCCTCGGGGCTGCCCGGGCGCCCGCCAGCCCCAGCTCCCCCTGCAGCTGTCCAGCCACTCCTCTCCCACTCCAGACCTGTGCACAAAGTTACTCCACCCCAGGTGCAGAATTCAGCATTCGGATTTGTCAAATTTGACCCCATTTAAGATTGCCCAGTGCACCAATCTATCTAGATCCCTCTGCAGAGGCCTCTTGTCCCTCAAAAGTATCCACAGCACCTCCCACTCTGGATCTTCAGCAAACTCGCTACTGGTGCATTCACCTGCTGCATCCAGATCGTTGACAAACACATTGAGCAGAACAGACACTGTAACTGAACAATGAGAATTTTTCTGTGTCTGGCAATGTTATTCTTCACTTTTCTTCTTATTTTCCCAAAGAGGCTACTTTGAAGACTTCCCATACCAGCCACTAACCCAAAATTAAAATGAACAAAGTTATGTTTCTAAACATTTATTCCATGCAAAGTGTAAACAGACATTTGCTTGGGAATATTAAGTATTTTTAGGAATCCAGGAAACTCCTGGAAAGGAGAGCCAAACATGTCCTGGGCTGCACCCAGAGCCCCGTGGGCAGCAGGGGAGGGAGGGGATTCTGCCCCTCTGCTCTGCTCTGGCGAGACCCACCTGGAGCTCTGCATCCAGAGCTGGGGTCCCAGATACGGTAGCTGCTTCTATGACAGCAGACCTCCTCAAGGGTTTTTTAATGTCTATTTCAAGATTTCATCAATTTCAAATGACTCTCAGAAAAAGACATTCTAAACAGTTTCCTCCTCTTCAGCCCTAAAAGTGGCATCATAGAAGAAGAGAAATTGAAAAAAATTTTTTTGAAGATCCATGAAAGCACCTTGGTTTAAGAGATCACTCTTGATGATCCTCTCATGTGTCCCAAGTGCTTTTTCTCACTGCTGTGGCCCTGCAGGAGCAGCTCTGCCTGCCCAGGCTCTGCTGCTGTCACAGCTCAGGCAAAGTGTGAGTTCAGTGCTGACATCCCGACTGGGAGGTCCTTGAATTGCCCTTGTGTTAATGATTTGTGATGCTGTGGATCTGGAGGCACATCAAGAGAGTATTTCCTATACCACTGTTAAAATGAAATGGACTGACTGCTTTCTCTTCCTTCTCACAGACAGCCATGGGCATAACAAGATTTCCACACTTGGCTAAACTGGTATTTTTCACAGTATTTTTCCACCAGGAGCAGAAAGTACATCTTGATTATTTGTTTGCTGCCACTCTGAAGAAACACAGCATTACACTTTGGGTAAAATCACAGTTTCATGCTTGGACTGGCTCTTCAAAGGCACTAGCCCCTTTTATTTGAAGATGATCAAACCCAATCCTGAGTGTTACACTCTGGTCCATCCTGTGAGCTGATGGAGATTCTGAGGATTGCTAAAAGAAACACGGCCAGTCTGGACATCTGAGCCTACAGGAACTGTCAGCTCTATCCTGGCATGTCTGCAATCCTGTAACAGTCTCCCTCTGAACCTTTTTTTTTTTCAAACTTTGCCAAGATACAGCTTCACTTGGAAACATTAAATTTTTAGGGTTTTTAACTATTACAGTTTGGGATGACAGTAAGTAACTACTGGAAATTAATACACCTTTGACTTCCATGAAAAATTCAGATTTCTTCACTACAAAATAAAAATGACAGCTGTTGGGAAAAAGCCACCACAGCTGCATCTGTTCAGACATCACAGCTACTTGATGGTCACTGAGCACATGGAAAATTTTTCTACAAACCCCTGGGGGTTGCTGGAGGAGATCTGAACAGCAGCCTCCTGCATATGGATGAACAGCTACATTGTTTTTACCCCAGTAAGGACTTGCCCTTTGTGTCTCACACTGCTGCCTGACTTCCCTAACAAAAGTCTATTTTTCATTTTCGTTCCTGACTATTTGCACCTCTTTTATCAATCACTCTTCTAAGATTTCTCAAAACTACTGCACAAATAGGCCAGGCTTAAAATATAAGGATAGTGCACATGTACACAGTCTAGTGGTACACAGCAACAATTAATAGTGCTACATGTGTAAATAATTCATAGCAGAAACTAATAAAATCACCTTTATTAAAGCAGTTCACAACTCTTATGTTATAAAAATAACTTCTAACAATGTTAAATATTAAATACAAAAGTAAAATAGTTGTACACTGCTCTTAAAATAATATAACTTTTGTTGTATTTATACATGTTTCTATGTAAAGCAGTTGACCCAGATCTGTTGAAGTCTGTGGGTCTGCCTTTACGAACTATATTCAGCTATATGGAAGGAAAACTACATTTTAAGGAATTCAGCTTCATCTAGGCAAGGCTGGAAACAATGAGAATTTCCATGCTGCTTAAGAAGGAAGCCAATGCAGGCCCCAATCCATTTTAAGGAGAACAATTACTATTTTTAAAAAACAAAACCCAAACACCAGCAACTGTTTGCAAGAGCAGAGTGTCGAAGAACAATTCACTTGTCTTCCACATCTGCTATCATGGCCTCTACTGCATTCCAGTCCAGCTTGCTGAGGATGCTCCCAGTGCTTTCAGAAACACTGTCAGTGTTGATACTGCCAAGAGGAGAGAAACCCATGCTGTGCACTGCAGAGGCCTGTTGGGGGAGGAGAAGATGAACATTGTGCTTCACTTGTAGATACCAGAAATGCTATTTTAAATTAAATTTTAATTTTAAAACATGTCCAAATCAAGTTATGTGTCTGATTATTCTGCAACAAATGCAATCTATTTTCCTGTTTATGCCCTCCCATGGTGTCTGTTGCCTGGGCAGGCAATGTGCCTAAACAGTTGTAAAAAAGAACATTCAATTTCAAGGCTCACAAGAACGGCTTTGCTTGTAAAAAAAAAAAAAAAAAAGTGGTTCTGCTGAAGCCCCACCATTTATGTCCCTCTGTATCTATCTCACTCACATGTTTTGAATAGAGAACCATATTTTAAATAAAGCAGAAGTAAACAAAGTGTTAAGTGGCAAGTATCAAATAGTTTATAGAATGAGTAGGTACTCTACCTGGAACATCGAGTCAGGAGAATCTTGAAGTATTCTTTGGATATCATCAGGCACAGTCCAAGGACTCACCACGTCTCGATCAGTGTCAAGATCAACACTTTCTGTCTGAACTGCAGTGGCAACTTGAGGAGGCTTTTTTGTAGAGCTTCTGGTGACTCTGCACTCAGCAGCTGAGGAGAAAACAGGCCAACCATAGCACTGTAACACTTCTTGAACTTTTCATCTCAATCTCTTGAAACTCCTTCAAGAATAGATGCTCCAGGTTCTAAGAACTGAAGCTGTGTGTAAATCCATGTGAAAACAGCAAGCTCTGTTATCTAGAATTGATGTGGGGTTTTGGTGATAAAAGGCTGCTGGCCCTTCCAGCCTCATGCTTTGAACTGCCTTCCCAAGGCAGAACAAAGTGGGACAGGACTATGCATCCAGGTTCTGTAGTCCCTCCATAAAAGCACATTGCTTCATTATTTGGCATAGGACTAAACTAAATGAATTCTGAATTTGTGCCTCTTTAGAAGACATGGAACTTTGATGAAACCCTTAGCAGTGATGTGATATACTGGAAAAACAGATACAAGAAAGTGGCAGGAAATCAGAGAAAGATCAACTTGAATACAGAATATAAAAAGTGAATATGAGGAATGGAGAAAAATTACTTTTCCACATGAGTAGAGATGATTCAGAAAAAGGGCTTCCTTATTATTGTGTCCTCAATTTCCTACACTGCCAAGTCAAATACATTGACCTTTGACTTCCAAATTATGGCAATAGTATAATTCTGGTGTAAGGCAGAATAGAATCAGGCCACAGGATTTCCTAATTCTTAGACTGATTCACTCCTCATTCTTTGATTAGAAATTCTGCTGCTGTTAACAAGTACTGTATCTGTTAAGGAATTTGATTAGGAGCACTCTTTTGTGGATCCATACCTACTAAGACAGGCATGGAAAAAAGAACCACTAAAATCCAAAGGAGGTTTTTTTGTTAAGCTTAGTGAAAATTTTTCATGTTAACATTGTGACAAAAGGATATCTTAAATGGATATTGTACAGAGGGATAACAAAGACAACTCCTATTTTAAAAGGTTTGGAGAGTAAGCAGCACAGAAAGGTAAGGGAGAGGTGTAATTCTTGTGTCCCAGTCTACTAATTAACTTTCTCATTGTGGGTTTCAATTGAAAGATAAGACTCAGAGCCTCTGTTCCCTCCTGAATTCATAACAAATGTTTCAGGAATTCACTAAAATCTAACACCTTTATTTTGGTGATCTTGAAACTGTCACCTGGTTAGAACTGTTCAGAAGGTAAACAGAGGTGATTAAAATATTTCACAAGTTTCTAATTAAAAGGAATTTTACATGGGGAAAAAATCATGAATTTCATTTTTCTAAACAAATGCTGTATCTGCATCTCATTTCCCACCCTGTATTATGTAGCACTATGCCTTTGTTCTGTGTAACTTACAGTGTCTGGAATTAACAGGAGAGTTTGTAGCATTTCTCAGCCTTCTTCTGGAGGTACTCTTTGGAAGGAGCATACAGGCATTTCCTGGAAAGACAAAGTAAGCATTTCCTTTTTAAAATGCCGATCAAATATACTCAAAGATGCTTAGAAATTTTCATCTACAAGTTTGCTGCCTGGATTACACAGTACTCTTGCTATGGCAATTGAAGCTACTTTGAATTTAAAGAGAAGTGATAAGAAAAGGTAACTCTCATCATTTAGAAGGTCAATGGCAGCAGAATTGCAAAAGCCTCAGGACAGGAAATATCCAAGATTATAAATCTGATGTTTTACACAGATATCAAAGGTGCTCCAAAAATCCAGCAGTCACTTGAAGATCCTCTTCAGCATGTGCCTTCATTAAAAAAGTTCTGTTCTTACCTCTGGACTGTGTTAATCCAAGAGCTGGAGTGAAACGCTGTACTTTTTGACTACAGCTTGGTTTGGCAGAAATTCTGCTGCTCCTTTCTGTCAGAACAGGACTGCTCAAATGCCCTCTACAAGAAGACAAAAAACCCAACACAACAAAGCTTAAATACTTGCTACTGTGTACCGTTTACCATTCCTCCACACAACTTAGATCTCACAGGGCATATTCAGAAAAGACTTAAAATCCAAAGAATCACAATCAGCCCATTTAGCTGAGGATCAGCATCACACACTGCTCGTGGGGCCAAAAAGCTTCACCAGAATCAGAACTGCTGCAATCACAGTGAAGACACATCAAGCTGGCTTTACAGAGAGCCACTTCAGGTCCAACAAAACTTATTAGTTAGTAGTTCCTGCCATTCCAAAGTGGATTCCTGCAAGAAGTTCCTTAGCATGTCTGATTCTGGCTGGGCTGATGCACTTAAACTTGCCTTGGACACCACTAGCAGGTTCTGCACAGTACTGACTACATTCAGTTAAATGCTGTATCCTGGAACTGTACCTAAAAAAGGTACTGTACAGAAAAAGAGAAGCAAAAATATTGAACTATAGGATTAGCTGAAGCACAAAGTTCCCTCTATTAATCTGATAAGCATAAAATACATATAAAAAGAAAAACTACAATGCAATATACACCTGGATTACATATATACACATGTAGTATTAATGCCATCAAACTGAATAAATGTGTCAATTTATAATACTCAGATACCCTCACCTCCTCAGAAGGCAATAAGTGAAGCACTTAAGAAAGAACAAGTAAAACCCTAAGTAATAAAAAAATTAGCAAGAAAGAGAACGAGTCTAGAGTTTGCACAGCAGAATTTTTATTAGCTTCTTGCTTGCTGTTAGATGCTCTTCAGGTCTATACTGTTGGTCCAGTGGAACTCACCGAATCATTAAGATTGCAGAGGACCTATAAGATCATCAAGTACAGCCTTTGATGGGGTCCCAATCCTGTCAACTAGACCCTGGCACCAAGTGCCATGCCCAGTCACACCTCCAGGCATGGTGACTCCACCACCTCCCTGGGCAGCCTGTTCCAGTGATTAACCACTCTTTCTGTAAAGGTGTTGATACTGAATGGAATGGGTTAGGACACTGATTACAGCTCAACTCCTGAGTTGTCTTATTGGGTGCTCCAAAAGGTATTTTTAAAGCTCTCTACAAAATTTGTAGGACTGGTTTTATCAAGCCTGGAACAGGGACTCAAGAGCCTCCAATCCTGACAAATTGTATGTTTGATTCTGCCAGCATATGACTTTTCTCTCAAGCTAATCCTGTCTAAATGTGCTACAAGATTTGGAGTGTGGTAAAGACATCAGTAGAACAGAGCAGGTTTAATGCTTAGAGTGTTACCCTGTACTAGATGCCACATTCCTCCTTCTGTAAGCTTGAGGTGATCTTGTGCTGGACAATGTCTTGTGATCACTTGCTGGTGATGCCACTGTTTCAGATAACATTTCATTCATCAGGGAAAGTGCCTGTGATATTCTGATTCTGTGATGCTCAGACAACAGGGCTCTGCAGAGAAATATTACACATTACCTCATGCTGTCACTCATTTCACCACAGCTGGAGTGTGAGTCCTGTAAGGCTACATGATGAACATTTTCTACAAGATTTCATAGAAAATATACTAGACCTTTTAAGAGATCATTAGCACAAACTTAGAACATTTCTTTCCAAAGAGTTTGACAGAATGAATGAGTAAATGTAGGGGAAAGAAAACAAACAATGATATTTGGAAAGTAACATATATAGTCAATGGATGGAAAATGTTCCGTTTTCCTAAATGGTAAAGCAAACGTGAATTATTTATGCTTTTGGTCGAAATTTCATTCATATCTGAAGCTTCATAAGCAATAAAATTAAAAATATCTCTAACCTCTTTCTCAGGATTGGAAAACTAACATACAAATAAGGACTTAATAGCAACTTACTTGTCTTTTTCTTCTTTCTTCTTCTGGAAGACTCTAATATCCTTTGAAGTAGGATTATGATGCTGTTTCAGAAAGTAAAAAAAAATCATTAACTATTTATGTACTGTGGTCTCATTCCAGCCTCTCACTCTCAAAATGTACTTACTTTATTTGAAAGTTACTGCTTAAGAACCTCTTCAGAAAAAAATCAATATGAAATCATATGACTCTACCAGGAAATTCAAGTTAGATTGTCTCTATAACTTTCCAGCCTCAAAAAATATACTGAAATCCTGCAGTTCCACACCTCATATGCTTAAAACATTAACATACCCAAGGAGACGTCCTCATAGTCAAGCTCAAAGTTTCAAATGGCCTCACCTCCAGTTCTCTAAAAATCAGTGATGTTCCTAATATCTAATTTAAAAAACAGGGCAGGGTTGCCCTTTGACCTGTCTTTGCTAGAGTACAATTTGAAGTCTTTAATTCTTCTTAAAAAAAATTCCAAACCAATCCAAACCAAACCCAAACCATCCACAGAATGCTGAGAACCCTTCCACTAATGATTTCAGAAGAAAAGCCCATAGCAAAAGCATCAAGTGTGTATTTATGGGCTCACAATACAGGAAAGAGAGAGAAGCAGGACCCATTTTTCTGAAATCACTTCTGTCCACACATGTGCAGAAAAGCACCCCAGTTCAGTTTGGAAAGATTGTTTAAAACTAGGGGAAATACGTTATTTCATATAGATTTGTTACTCTTTCTGAAAGTGAATACCATTGAATTATTTAGTATCAGGGAACTTGCATATGTTAAATATTGGCTGCTTGGGAGTTAAAACAAATAGAGTTTCCACCTGGAAATATTTACAGCATATCCTGAATTCAACAAGTAGAAAGTATAGGGATATATTTGGTGTTGTTAGGTTTCATCTCCTGTAACTTCAGAGCTTCTTGTGACTCAGCAAGGTCTTTTCAGGTCCTGAAGGCATCCAGATGGCAAAAGCGTATCTAAGAGTTAATACTGATTGGAAAATTTCTTCTGAAATGCTTTTGTATGTTTTATTTTAATTTTCTATTAATTCCAGCACAGAAAAATTTCCAGATCAGGCCATAAATGTGTTTTTACTAATTAAACTTAAATTTTTAAAAATTCTGGGAATGAACTGTTCATTGAAGTCAGTCTTCAACAAAAAATTTTGTAAGATACTTGATATATATTGCATATTCTAGCATCTCTGCTGCCCCCTTATGATTTTTGCATGCACCTCTGTGTGAGTGAATGACAGTGACAGCTGCTCTAGGTATCCTGCCATGTTTGTAAAGGATGCTGGCATCTGAACTCTGCTTTTTAAATTCCCTGGAGGTTTTTGGGAGGTGTGTGGGAAGATGAAACAAGGTGTAAACACATCTTAACAACTGCTGTAGCTATCACTCCCTGAAAAACACCAGTGAATGTTGTAGCTGTATCCACTACAGTCGAGGGCCACCTGCAGCCAGTGGTCACCACTTCAGCTGGTGAAGAACACTGGTATATTGACTTTCCTTACACAACTATGGCCAGTTCCAGTAAAATAAAATCATACATCTAGAAATCCAACATTACTACAGGAAAAAAGTAACTACTCCCAGCTGTTACATTATCTAACCTGAATAATCAACACTTTTATATTAAGTAACAGTTACTCTTCTAGAAACCTGTTAATCTTACCATATTCTTTCTCAGGTTGAATGGATGACGTTCTTTCTGTCTTTGTTCATCCAGTTTCTTCAAATATTCTCTCATTCTTTCCTTTTGCTTTCTTTTCATCCATGTTTGTATCTCTTTCCTCTCCTTTTCTGTTCTTTGAGAAGGCCCAGAAGCAGAACCAAGAACTCTGAGGGCAAATGTAACAAGGAAATAATCTAGCACATCCTTAAATTGCAAGCAATTGCAACTATATGAGATAAAAAAAATATTGAGAAGACTTCAAAATTCTGACACAGCTGGAATTTTAAGTAATTAACAAGAGGGGAAGATTTTATTCTGAAAAATTTTACTACATAAAATAGTAGTAAAACGTAAAATCCTGGTAAAAAAGTAATTTTGAAAAGTTTAGAAAAATTAAATTTTTTCTTTTACTTGTCGGCTACGTTCAGATAATAGAACTAGAGCTGAAACTGGTCACCAATGCAGCAGACTGGTGACCTGAACAGCTGTATGTATCTGCCTTGTAAGCAACTAATATCACAAACTGGAGTAGGGAACAGCTGTCACTTTGACCTCCCTCAGGAAAGAACACAGCTGATTTTATGACTAACTGGGGCTTGGAGTTCCTGAAGGTGCTGTGCCACTGGCAGGAAATTTCTGTTCTGTCTTTCAGAACTGCTTTTGAAGACCTGAAGGTCTGAACTGAATCTGCTGTATTAAAACAGTTGTGCTCCAGCCTATACCTAGGAACAATATGAAACAAGCAATTGGGAAGGTAGGAATTTCAAAACCAGAATACTAGAACACTTAGTACACTTGACAATAATGACCAGTAGATTTGTGTTGATTA
This sequence comes from Cettia cetti, assembly GCA_013401135.1. Classification (NCBI taxonomy): domain Eukaryota; kingdom Metazoa; phylum Chordata; class Aves; order Passeriformes; family Sylviidae; genus Cettia; species Cettia cetti. The sequence continues at coordinate 47,621 of VZUI01035011.1, read as the reverse complement.
AAAGCTGTAATACTAGTCCCATTAACATCAAACCACATACTTGCTTCCATTGTTTACAAGGTGTGAACTATGAGAGTAACCAGGGTTAAAATGATTTAAACAACACACAACAAAAACCAGCCATGGCATTACCTTGAGATTTTCTTAGCCTGTGTTCTTGCAAAGCCCAGCTCCAAGAGAGAGGTGTCACTTTCTACCACACGATCATTCACAACATCAGTAACATCACTGGGACCAGTAATTTGCAGGGGATCTTCTAAAGAGCTTGATGTTAGACAGGGAAAAAAGGTGTTACTAAATTAAGGTACAATATTCCTGTAAGAACAACAAGCTAAACCTCTTTCTTTTATACTTAATATCCAGGTTGTTTTACATAAAGGCATTGGGCTGAATGTTCTTTCCCCACACCTCCACTGAGTTAGTACACTTGAGTCAGCTTTGATGAGGACAGAAGGAGCAAGACCTGATTAACATCAGAGGGACGATCCAGAACTGGAATGCTTGAGCTCTGCTGTGGTGTGTGAACATGGCTGGCCCACAGGGCACTGAGCCTGGCAGCCAGAAGCACCCACAGGGTTTGTATTGCAGCCCTCAGGAGATAAGGTTATGGGGTGCCACCAGTTTCAGCGGTAGGCAAATCTCAGTGACCTGAGCAAGAATCAGTGCCACTAAGAGCACAGCTTCACCTAAATTCTCCCCATTTCTTTCCTCTTTTATAATCAGTTGCTCCCAGTAAAAGACAAGTATCATAGCTTAGGACTACAACTATCAGTGTCTGCTGAAGTTTATTGCCTCACACCCATCTCCACTTTATGTAATCACTTCCCAATCTACTTCAGTCACAAAATTCAGTTCCACTTAAAATACTAGAAAAATAGGATAAACCATCAAGTTTACTGCTATGCTTCAAGGGTAATGGAGCAGCGTGACCAGAAAGAAAGGAAACCAGATACTCTTTTCTACTGGATCCAGAAGACTAACAATAGCTAAAAGTAAAAATATGTATGTCAGACCATTTTACTTAATGCACAGGCTCTTTCCAGTTTTGAAATCTTCAGTCTGTTGCTTTACACTTTTCACACAGTACAGCTTTAAGAACCTTCTGGTGATAGCTGGCCTTCATAGAAAACTACCCATGACAATTGCATGTACTTTGCTGAAAATGTGGTTTGCAATTAGGAGAAATAAAAATGCACATAGACAAGAGTACCATCTACATTAACAGCTGCAGTACTTGTAACATTCCAATACTTCTGCATGAAGTAAACCTAACAGGCACCACCAAAGTCAGAGCAAATGCCTGAAATTAGGGATTTTTTTTTAAAGTTTGAAAATAAAACTCTTGATTTTTATGAAGTGATGATTCCATTCTTACAGTCACCTTTTTGGTAAATGGTCAAAAAAAACCAGTCTCAAAATACATACCCGTGACGTACATCTCTGCATATGTGAGAACCTGAAACAGAAACAATCCTTATTAGTAATATCTTTGCACTTGTACACTCATTAATCATACAAAGGTTAAACAGTCTGTGGGATAAAATATAGAAACACATCAACCTCAATATGTTGACATTAAAAATAAATTATTATTGTAAATAAGCTTAACCGCCTGTGAGACAACATGTCATTGACTGCCAGGTGAGCACAGAGGCTCCAGAGATCATTAATTAACAGTTCCTGGCTTTTGTGGGTAGTTTTGCTAGGAAGATATTGCTGCTGTTGGCAGTTTTCTGCCATGACCAACTAACAGGAAATTATGTATCCCAATTAATTATACAGTGTTTAATGGAAAACTAATGATTGACACTTACTTGAGGAATCCAGGTACTCAGAAGAAGCTTGGAATTCAGAAGTTGGAACTGAAGAGTAATATGATTGTCTTGGAAGGAAGAACACTGCCTTCTCTCCTAAACTAATCTCTTCATCTCAAAAAATTATAATTGTAACTTAGTATCACCTATAGTTTTCTTAGCTTGCAAATAACAAATTTATACTTAGAAAACACTGTTACTGTTTTCAAAATTTAACTGGGTGTGCGTACTATTTGGGATTCACTTGTGCTGTATACAGACATAGGAACCATGTTTCAATATGACAGATTGCTGTAAACGTGACTATCAAATGCACATTCACATGTACAAAGCACATACCACTTTTGGGAGCCTGACTGCAAGCAACGTGCAGAGGAAAAAATACAACGGCATTTTCAACCTCAAGAAACAGGTTGCTTGCAGAGTGATTTTTCCTCCTCTTTTTAATGCTACTGCAGTCTTCAAAATTGCAGAAATCAATTTACCCTCAGTTTTCAAAATTATTAGACCTCATAAAATAATCTTTTAGGACACAGAAGTTACTGTACAGAGAAATAAACTGATTTTGCTGACGCAGGCTGGATTTAACAGAGATGTCACCTCTCTAGACATAGGTAGATGACAGAAATTATCATTACAGCTTTTGAGGAAGCTTTGAGTGTTCTGTGATACCATAGCTATTTATATTACTTAGGTAAATAAATACAAATCAGCACAGTGATGGGTTTCAGAAACAGACACAATGTTGACTATTTTCTTTCAGTAACAGTGAATTTGAGCACAAGTACGATTCACTGCTGAACTGTTTTTCAAAGCTTAATGATACTATTATGTCATGTAACAAACTCATTTTCAGAGCACATCAATGAAGCCATTCTAAATAAAGCAATCTAGAAAGACTCACGCCTGACTTTAATGAGCTCACTGGCATTACATAACATTGTGTGTAACAGCCATGAGGAAATATTACAGCATGAAGAAAATGTTTCCTTATTTTTAAAAGATGCAAAGGGGAAAAATATACAATAAAAATTATACCAGAGGGCAACTTCAGGCCGCTGGGAGAGTTAGAAGCCAAGGCTGCAGAGGCAGGAGAGTGTGCATCCACTGAAACAGAACTGGGCATAGGATATTCCAAGTTTAAGTTCTCCTTTTGATCATCTGTAATATCTTCAAAAATCATGCCTGTCAAATGATGTTCTGATTCTGTGAAAAAAAAAATAAAAAAATTGTACTTAGCATAGACCAATGGAGAATCCTCACAATGCAGAAACTATTTCTCATCTATCTTGGTTAGTGGCATTTTTAATTTATCTGTCACCTACAACAGCCTGGACCTGGATCAGCTGTGCTTCCCTATGGAAGGGCACTTCCAGGGCTGTGCTGTGTGACCCAGTCCTTCACACACAGAGAAAATCACTGGACCAGGAGTTGCTCCTTGTGAGCCTCAAGGACATCCTAAATGTCATCTTACGCATGAATACAGATATAGCCGTGATCTGGCTCCACCACCTGGCTTTGTATTAACTCCATAAGTAGATTAGACTACACTCTTGGCACAGTACAGTAGATTTAAGTAGGTACTATGTAGTTATTTGTTAAATAAACAATAAATTATTCAATATATCTGGCTCTAGCAAACAGTTAAGCTGATGTAGCATTTTAATAAAACTAGTAGATATTATAATTTAATATTCAGATTGGCTACCTTTCATTTTATTTCTTTCTCTGGTATTTTTGATTCATATTTCAACCCCTTTAGGGTTTGCATTAAATGTCAGTGATAACTAAAAGTTATTTGGGATGCATTCTCCATGGCAAATGTATTATCCTTCTTTTAACCGGACACATACCAGCACCAACGACTCCAGCAGCTTCAGAGACTGCAGGATGAGCACCAGGGTCTGAATCAGCAGCCATTTCAAAATCTTCTATCAGCCTCACCAACTGTAAGTTAAACCCAAAAACTAGGTAATGATACTTTCTTCAAGGTATTTCTGAGACTTACACCACAGATATTTATGCAAAGTCCATCTTAAATATATTTTTCTTGTCAGACACTCTTACAAACATTTTAATGCAGTTTTCTGACTGAAAACAAAAATGTTCAGGAATCAAAGCAGCTCATGTAGATTCATTTAATGTAAGAATTGCAATTCTCTGGATACTTACTTTTAAGAAAAATACATATAAATTCTATGATTTGTTTGAAGAGTTTTACTCCTACCGATCACATTATTTTTAAAACAGATAAAGTTTTCCAATATATATTTTATCTAAAACCCGCAGGTATTAAAATACTTCCACTGAAGTATTCATTATGAATATATTATTATTATGAAGTATTCATAAGTGTGAAGATTCAAACTGGAAAATGGAAACTAAAACTGATTGTCCCAGAGTAAGACATTTTTCTGAGCATTATCTCAAAAGAACAAATCTTGTAACTGATATGTAATACATGAGAAATTGTTATAAAAGGAATGACCAACTAGTATGAACTGAAAAAAAGGCAAAAAAAGAAAGGGGTTTTCTTCAGGATTTGGCTAGATACCCAGAGGTTTTAAGACCCATGTGCTATGAAATGCTGAAACAAATACAGGATATATCAAGATTTTTTTTTCCTACAGGCTTTTAAAAAATCTGACTTAACTAACCTTGATGAAGAATGTAAGTGATTAAATAATCCACCTGAGTGTAATAGCTGTGTCTAAGTGACACAATGAGGTCTTTATATTTCTGTGAACCATAGAATACCCTGAGTTAGAAGAGACCTACAAAATCCAAAGCCCCGTTTTATTTTACTTTCATATTAGGATTTATAAAGATGGCAAAAATGCAAATATTTAATAAAACAAATTGGATCTCATTCCAGAAACAGTCACATGATATTCTGCAGAGGCACAACTGCAGAAGTCTTTGCCAAAAAGGTCTCTTGCTCAGCCTGAACTCAAGTTACAAAGAAACTAAATATGTTCTTCCCATTCACCAGCAACATTACCATTCAGTCCAACATGTGGTCATTTGTAAGCAACCATGTCAGACAACAGATTCAGCACTAAATATGAAAGAACATTGTATATACATAAATGTAAAACTTGTATTATAATATAGATAATATATATAATGTATATTAAAAATATACAATAAACGTATTATATATATATTTAAGATTATCCTCAGTATCTCTCAACAGATACTAAGCAGATTTGAGAACACATTGTTCCAAAATGTAGGTTTTGTCTTTAGTTGAAAAAATTAACTGTTTAAAAACCAACAGTTAGCACTCACCATTTTGCTATTTCTGAAATCCTGCTCCATATTTTCTACTATATTCTGTAGTGTCTGTAACTGCATAACCATTTCCTTCTGCTTTGTGGAAAAGTATTCTTTTTCAATTACGTTGGATGGAAGCTCTGAAGAAGGAAGAGTTCCTCCATCTTCATGTGTTATGTTCCAAGTTACAACATCTGTAGCAGAAGCTGACTTATTTTCCTTTTGCAATTTGTTTGATACATTTTTCTGATGATCATCTTAAAATAAATTTAAAAAAAGAATGCATCAATATCACTGAATAAGGCACAAGCACATGAATACTGCAAGTAATTAGGCACAAATGTGGTTTTAGGGTGTTTTAGAAGGCTGGAATCATTACAAAAGAAGTCGTATTATCGATGTTGATGTTTAAGACTAAAAAAACATGAGGTTATAATTGGGGAAAGGCTGCAAATTTTCAGTGGAAGTATTACAACAAAAGAGTATTACCTTTTCTTGGATTTAAAACTGAAATGGTTTACCTTGCTTCTGAAGTGCTTCAGGAGGAACTGCATTAGAAACAGAAGCTGCTGTGTGATGAAGTTTTGCAGTAGATGGAATTTCAAGCTTCTTGTTCTGCTGTGCAGCAGGTATCTCTTCTGCAGACTCAGGTATCATGGGCAAATTGCTTAGGATTTCACTGTCTTCAATGTCAATCACACTGATATAGTCCTGTTTATGCTAAACAAGAAGATAATGAAGAATTACACAGTATGTGTTTTGAATGAGCTGTTTATAGTGCATTGTTCACCATTTCCTGAGCCTACTTTTTTACATTTGTAGATGAAAGGCTTTTTGTTTTGGGAACAAAAAAAATACAATCTTCCCTACACAACTGACTCATGCAGATGCAAAGAACCCAAATTCATGAAGACAAACAGTATACTTAAAATACATTTCAGCCATATATACATTAGATCACTAACCAAATCAGGTGCATCTGACAGAAAGGATGGTAAAGGTTTCTCATCCACTTCAGTGGGGAAACTCAGGTTTAAATACATATCTGGCAGTAGTATCACAGAGGAACTAGATGATTCTACAAGGAAATAATAGTAGTCAGTATAATATTTACAGAAAAAAGACACAAAAATTTAAGACTATTAGGAAACAGCTCTGCATTCTTTAGAAGAAAAGCTTTTACTAAGCTGCCATCTAGTTTGCTATTAATATCCAAGTCCCTCCTACTTAAGAAAAAAAAAATCTGCATCTTAATCCAAAGAAATTAGATTACTCAGATAGAAACCTCTAATAAAACTATCTGCAAATGAGTCATGTGATGTAGTAAAATTATCTTTAAATGGAAAAACACTGTTGAATTTTACAATAATGGAAAAATTAGTATGCTCTCTTCATACCATAGAGAAAATACTTGAGTACTGAAATCTATGTAATGTATTTATGGAAAAATGCTACTGCAGCTTTATTTCATGTGATCTGTTTTAACATCCCACTGATCAAATAATTTGGTCTACATTACACTAAATCCCAAAGATTAAGTGGGAACTAAAATCAAGCTAAAATCCACAAAATAAGGATTGGATATTGGGTAGTCAGATAAATAAGCATGTTATCTACATCCTGCATTAAGCTGTCTCAGGTACAAAACCCATGTTAGAACAGTAACAGTTTTATAGACTTTCCAAACAACAAATGAAGGGGAGAAAGACTGAAGCCACACCTGACGCAGGAACAGATGTGATCAGCTCATTTTTTGGAACTTTGGAAACCTCTTCTTCACCACTACTTCCATGATCCTGATGTGATTTGAGCACTTGATTTGGGGGCGGGGGGGGGCGGGGCGGGGAAAAGACCAGAATGTATGAGTTTAAGGAAAGTAAGAATACCAACAGTATTATCTGAGTGTACATTTCTGATTTGCCAGTTCATAATCAAAGAAAAGCGGGCGAAGAGGCAAGGAAACAATTTCAGTCAAGAGTGAAACATTGTCAAAAATGCATTAAGATGAAGTCAAGTTAAGTTAAAACAAGCTCTCAGAAAAAGTCATAGCACAACTGACTTACAGAAAGCACAAGGAGACTCTTACATAATTGCATCAGTAACAATTTTAATTATAATTATTTTTACTACTGCTTTATAATTTATATTCCAAAGTTTTCTGGTTTAATTATTTTTGAAATAAGAAATGAGAGCACAAAAAACTGCTTCCCCTTTACTTGCTGCATTTTGAAAACTCACCAAATATTACAACTAATCATGAAGCAACACCAGAAACAGTTGGTTTCTGTAAATCACCTGTGTAGCACTTACCTGGACTAGTATTTGTACTTGCATCTTGTGTTTCTGCTGGTTTCTTTCCTACAGAAGCCAAATAATGTAGATCTGCTGGGGTAGTACTTGCTTTCTCCACTCCATCTAAAATGTGATAATACAAAATAGGTGTCTATTAATGATATAAAAATTAGACATATTTGAAAGCAATTATACTAACTCACAACTATGGGCTCCAACATTTTCTCACTTGTATTTCCAAGAGATAATTATAACTTTTCTCCAAGCGTACCTCATAAATGAGTCCAAGAAAAGTTCGTGGTACCAACTTCGTGTGAATATACAACTGACACTTACATTACACTGAATTAAAACCAAGATTCAGTTTAGATAATTAAATGATTTTAAATTAAATATTTTAGTATGCTGAACAGTAACAGTCTGCTTCACATTCTAAAAGGAGAGGAGGATTATTTATGACATGTATGTCTTCATTTCTTTATTGTTGTTTCTACAGTTCACTTTCCTTTAAGTCCATTCAGAGAATGATTTACATTTTGTCCTGTGACAGAAATGAATTATTGTCATGAATTAACATACTATAAAGAAGAAAAATTTTCCACAGGCATAGTCTTCATATTGCAAGCTAGAAACATTGTATGCATTGAGTTTATTTTACAAGAGCCCTAATTATGTGTAATTAGAGTATGTAGGCAAATAGTGTTGGAAGAATATCTTTTTTAAATAAATAAAAAATAAGGATTTAAAATGTTTGTGGAATTACTCTGATTAATCACATGACCAGAAATCATTATCAACCACAGCTAATTAGATTAACTTGACATACTGTTACTATTTCATTAACTCTATTGTTTATAAACATAAATACAAGACTATCATTCATTTTGAAGAAAAATTAAAGTACTTCTAAAAATTCTGGGAAAACTATTCTGAATCTTCAGGTAATTTATACAAGATCTTAAATTTGCCTGCATCTCTCTCCATATCAATCCCCTAAAAATTAGTAGCTCCCAAAAATTCTGGACACCTGTTGTATATCCTGAAAGGGCTGGGGAAAGATCCCATACAGCAGGTTCTACTGCCCACAGACCACATTATCCTGTTTTTTAACATGTTGATGATTGTAGAGTTTTATTGTGAATTCTAACAGACTAATGCTCCTTGATTTTGTTGGGGTTTTTTGAGCACTTAAAGCATTAAAAAGACTTGTACTTGCCCATTGACATGAAAAAATCATCTTGAACATCAGATGTCGATTTCGGTTTGTGATCCTAATATAAGGAAATAAAGAACCATCTTTAAAAAGAGTTCCAGTGCAGATTAAAGCTTTCTTGGTGATGTTAACTATACAATATACCTCATATGAGTAATTATTTGGGAAAAAAAAAAAAATTGTCACTTAAGTTTCTCAACCCCCTTTTTAATTCCTCTGATCAATTCCAACATAATAGAATTTACCGACTATATAACATTCTCTTATGTAACTTGGGGAGATGTGTAGTACCACAAATTCATTATTCCTCTTTGAGTCTCTCCTACCCCTGCAGTACCCCGACTAACATCTCCAGGTCTGGTGAGCATCTCCAGCTGCTGTGCTGGAGTGGAGTCTCAGAGGAATTATGGAATGGACCAGAAAACAGCTCTGGGTAGTGAACCACCATTAAATTGGTAGTGTTCTATCTTGAAATTTCGTACTTGCAAGGATAACCCCTAAAACTTATCGAAACCCAGCCTGATGAAGGCTTTCTTTTTTCAGGGTCTGGCCTGAGATAGAACTGAGATCCCAATGCTCTACATCCTTACTCATATACTGGCATCCATCCAGCCCCATGTGGAAAGAGTAATGCCAAGGTCACTTGTCCTAAAATTACTACTAGGAAAAAAATACTTTTTTCATTTTTAACATTTTTGTATGTATTTACCAGAAATGTACATACAGACTTATATCCTATCAAAAACAGACGAGTCCATGTTCCAAACTAGCAACCTTTATAAAAATCAATCTCCTGTTTTCAGAAAGCGCAAGCATGTGAATTAAAAATTTTTATTCTGTTTCTAGGCTAGAGCCTGGAAGAAAAGTATATTATTGTTTGATTTATAGTTTTTTGCTTCTTTTCTGCTAATACTTGAATGGAAAAAGGCTAAGACAAAACATAATTCTATACCCCAGTCTCCACTGCTGTGTCACTAATACTGATGATGGAGTCGTCTGGACGGAAGGACACGCTTGGTTTCTTCTTATCCTCCTTCTCTTTCAGTTGTTTCTTATTACGCCTCTTTTTACTGTCAACATATTAATTACAGATAAAGACTAAGAAGTGCTCTGAAATATTAAAAATACCTATCGTTGTTTTCTAGATAAGATTACTACTATGAAATAAACACTGAAATGAAGATTGGAAAAAATAAATAGCTGCTGCATATAGATCAGTTCAAACTACAGTTTCTACCTGCTTAAAATCTACATGGAAATGTTGTAGGAACCCATAAAAATACCAGCAATCACACTAAAATCTATTAATTGTCTAATAAGCTATTTATATTAAATATTACATACCACATAACATTTCACATCTATATCTTGTGTACAATTAATAATTACTACACCAAATGCCTATAAGGAATCTGTAAGAAGCAAACTTCAGTTACAAGGCAGTTTTCTAATTACTAGGTGACAAGTAGGTTACACAACAGCAACTGCAGCTTTAAGCACTTTCACAGATACTATTAAAATGTATTCTAAACTCTATCTGCAGTTACTTGTCTAGCAAGTTTTCACTTTAAGAGTGAAAAACTCCTCTTCAGACTCCACTCCAAAATTACACAATTAAAAGCATCATAACTGAAAGAAACCAAGTATTCTATCCCAGAACATTTTATTAGTCTTCTAGGAGAACTCAACGAAGATATGTAAGCAGCTTAAACAAACTGTTTTAACTGTGTGTGGAATCAATTAATATCAAATAGTTCGAATTTTCTTAGTTATAAATAACACACCTAGCAATAAAAAACAACTCAGCTTCAGTAGGGATTTTGTTAATCACTGTTTGTATTAAAAACAGCCTACATATTTCATCATATGAGCATATAATCCTTTCCTTCTAGAAGATAGCAACAGTGACAATATGCAGCCCAGATGGCAGTCTACTGATATTCACTGTGTAAGGGGTGAGGTATTTCATACAGAGTGTATAGTCTTTACTAACATTTGCTATTTTATTCTCTGCTGCGAGTATACACTCCCCCTGATGTCAAAGCTAGAAGGCACAAGTTACCAGTTAGTCTGTCAAAATGAAAAAAAAATTTGGCTTGCCTTTTTCTATTGTTCTGTACATCTCTAAGTTCAAATGGTTCAACATCAGTTCTTAGTAGCTGGACAGGTTTGGTATGGTCTTGTCCAAAGGAAGTACTGGGAACAGAATAATGCTTGTGGCATTGCTCAAATGCAATGAGATCTGGAAGTGGGATGAGTTTTGGTGCCTAAGAGGGTTCAGGGAGAGAGAAAGACATAAAACAGGGAGGGGAACTCCAGTTAGATTGTATGAAACTAAGCTAAGTCCAGTTTGGATTTCAATTACACAAACAAAACTACTGTAGCATTTTGTAAAGAATATGAAAGTGGAATATTAATAGCATCAGACCAGAACCTCTGTCAATCTGTACGTAATCTATTTTCTGAAAGTTAATTAAAATGTCTAAAATTTCTCCACAGAGCATATGAATTTTCTCCACAAAACATATTTCACTAATATTTGCATTTCATCGGAACATAGTTCAGGATGAATTTAGGAACCTTCCAATGCAAGTAAGGACAGAAGATGCACCTTTAAAGGAAAAGCATTTCCATTCTTCTCAACAGGGATATGCAAGCATGTAAGCCTATAAGGAATAGTACTTTTCAAAACATCCAGTATTCAGCATTCATAAGATTTTCTTACCAAGCCTTTTACCATTCCATTTCTGCCCTCCAAAAAAGGATTTTTCACCACATCCTAAAAACCTTTATTTTTTACCATACAAATATTGTCCAGTATTTTAGACAGTAAATTCTTTACACTCATTACCAGTGAGCTGAACGTTGATGAACTATGGAATGTAGAATCAATAGAATGTATAGAAGTTAAAAACACTTTCAGGCTTGCAGTCTGCCTCATACTGACATGCCAATAAGCAGGTACCCTTAGCTCTAGATCTCTCCCAGTACCTGTGCCAAGCAATTCCAAATTCCACAGTTTATAAACATGAACTTACTTGTGATGAGTAAGAAACCATGAAACTGACAAAATACTACAACTTAGAGAAATATATTATTAAAATCCAGTACCTTCTTTTTCTGAGGTAAATTAATCTGAAGTAGTGATATTCCTGCTTCCCGTAGTGTTTCTCTGGAGTCAGCATTCTCTGTTGCAGGTTTAACAGGTATTAAAGTAGTAGTGATTGGCTGCCTTACAGCTGGTGGAACTCTAGGTACTGGGTCAAGCTGCAAGTGCAACAATGGAATAGCAGCCAGGTTCTGAGTGGTTGGTGCTTTGAACACATTGACATTTGAAGGGAACTGAGGCTGAGGTGAACCTTCTTGCTGTCCTTCACACTGATCTGAACTCAGATGTTTGAGGGGTCCCTTACGCACTGTTTCTGCCCATCTCTCCTTTTCCTCATGCGTTTGTCTTGGAATCCCAGGGTTGTATCTACTTCTGTGGAAATCTCCTTCTGCCTTACTCTTTCTTGGTGTGTATGATGGCTGCGGGTTACATAAGGAATCTGATGAACTCCAAGCTATTCGTGGTACTGGGGGTGGTCTGGCAAATGCTGATGACATTTCTGTTGGATGTAAAAATGCTGGTTTGACATGGCAACTTGACTGAAGCTTAAGCAAAGGAAATCCATTTGAGTAACTAATTTTTTTTTCAACAGGGATAAGCTTCATTTTTTCCTGGATGCCTGAGGAAGGAGCCAGGAGATGAAGTGGTTTAGTAGGCAGTGAAGAATGCAAATCTTGGGATGGTGGCATTAATCCTGTTTCCTTGCTGTTGCTTTCAAATAATGTCAAAGAGGCACTCAGATCCAGATGATTCTAAATGAGAAAATCAAACAAACCAGCATTTAAATATCAACCATGCACCAAATATGCACAAAAATAGTTCTGTCTACACCAATCACTATGAACATATTTCCTAACTCAACAAGATAGACAGCATATCAGATATACTGAACAGTCTTCATAAACCACACTTTGATACACCTACTTTTATTTGGCTATTTTTGCTTTCATCTTCTAGACTCTTCCTTGGCTGAAAAACGAAGCTTTCTTGACCAGTTTTTCCTTTTTCTTCTTGAGTGGGTGCTTGTGTTTTTGGAGAAGCATAGATTTGTGCAGCGTGCGCAGGCAGGCTCCCTGCAGCCAGGTGAACTGATTGAAGGTGTTGTAACATTTGTTGCACATTTGGCACGCTGGTAAAGGATGACTGCATTATTTGCATTAAACTCATGAAGTTGATCTGCTGTAGCTGAATATATACATGAACAAAGTTACAATGCCAGTAACTTTAACAGAAATCTTAGCAAAAATGTCTAGCCTATCTTACAGCTGTTCCCTATCAGGTGACAAAACAACATCCCAATAATGGGATGATTCAATAATGATTCATTTGTATAACTGTTCACTCTACTGGACTTTCTTGAAAGATACAGTAACACGTGCCACAGACAGGTTATGCTAAAGCAAGATGAATGTCGTCACTTTTTTGTGAAGTTTCAACAAATGTAAGGTCACTTAAAATTGGCTCAGCGTACTACCACCACTTAAATCCTAGTACTGTTGAAAAGTCATTACAGCACCAGAATTTTTCCAAATGTAAACTATTAAAGGACATTGACTTATGCGAACAAAAACACACTTAAGCATATATTATTATATCACTCATTTTCTTGAATTAAAAGCAAGAGTTAAGTCTATAATAAGTTTCACAGTGTTTAACATGGAACTGATGGAACAGTGGTTAACACGATGGTTAACATCAAGAACAACTACATATAGAAGGTCTTTAAAAGAGTAATTAATCCCATTTTTTTTAACAACACAGTTGGTACCATGAAAACTACTTAAAAAAATTAGATGCTCTCACCTGAACTAACTTAAACATTTCATCTTGCAGCATCTGCCTGACAGTTTCTGATGTGTTTGGTTTCTCTTCTCTAGGGGCTTCTTCCTTAACTTCTTGCTTCTTTGCACAAACAGAAGTATGGGAGGCAAGACTTGACACAGTTGACACAGTAGTCTGAGAAGGCTGATAATCACTTACAGAAATGTCTGCACTACTTAAGAAAGAAATAAACAAACTATGAAAAACATTCAGAGTTCAAAACACACATAAATGGTTGTCTTAAATCAATCCAGAAAAAAATTAATAATACCTGTGTATTTTTAAAATATTATTAATTTGTAGGAACAACTTAATAATTAACAGTGGACGATCTTGACCAGAGAGCATGTAGGACATAATTCCTACCACTTCTTAAAATACTGAATGAAAAACAGTAGTAAAGAAGTATGTTTCTATCTGATTTTGTAGCCACAAGCGTATCTAAAATATTATTTTCACTAGAGATACAGGTAGAAAACAATGATTTAACAAAAAAGACAGAAAAAATGCCTGGCTAGTCATAAAGTCAAACAGTTGATGGAAAATGAAGAGGGAATTCTTAGTTGAAGTAAGGCAGAAGGTAGATTCACTTTGACTTAAAGTAATGGTTCTTTAGATATTTGGGCTTAAAAAGTAACAAGATTTCAGACTAAAGAAAATAATTTAAAATTGGAGTAACACATACAATACGTTACATTTTCCCACAGTGATAAGATCGTTCAGTAGGTAAAGAATACTAAGCACACGAATTCCTTACATGAAGAAGAGAGGGTTAGGGTCAGCTATAAAGAAACTGAAGGACTTTACTTACACCAAGAGAAATTGAGCCAAAAGACATTTCTCTGTTTAAGAAAAATGCTGACATTGCTATAGATACAGGCAACCATTGGAGGACTTTTCACAATTGTACAGGATGGCCTCCATGCATGTGAACAAACAGAGGCATAAAGGAATGGCTAATGAGAAACAGTTTTAGATATATAATAGGTGTGGAGGGGCATATGAAATCTTTTGGAAGGCAATCAGAATGTGCAAGCATGGCCTGAAATGCCAAAAGATTGAGTAAAAATTTTTTGAAAATAGTTGGCATGAGAAGCTCACAAAGGAAAAGGGATTAGAGATAAATGAAAATGGAAATCAAAAGTATGCATAGTTCAAATCTTCCTCTAAACTGAAAAAAGCTTCCTAAAGGGTTGTTGTGGAACTGAAAGCCTGAGACTGACTCCTTTTCCCAATTCCAACATTCTATTTTGTATGTATTTATGTAAATCTACCTGTTGCCAGAGGATAGATGCATTTAAATAATTTTAATTAAAATGTATATATAGGTTTAAAATATTATTGTTAAGGTGTTCTGTATAACCAAGTATCTTCTATAATAATATTTATATACAAATTCTGCCCAGAACCAGAAAACAAAACTGCAATGCCTCTTGAAATCTTTGAAATCTGGTAGCTGTGAATTAACTTCTGATCCATGTGATATTCCAGACAAGGAATGACAGTATATGATCGACAAGGATTATAGTACAAAAAAGTTCCAGAAAAAGCTATTTAGTTTACATGTACAATACACTATACCTCCAATTATTTTACAGTCAAATCTACACATCACATTACTTCAAACTGAAAATTTCATTTCATTACATAAAACAGTAAAGGTTTACCTTACCTAGGAATTTCTGCATCTTGTTTTAAAGAGAATGGGTGGGAAATGGTGCTAGTAACAACCTCAGTCACACTATAAAGAGAGAAAAATTAGTATTGAAAACAGTGCAATAATTTGTTAAGTTGTCTGTTTTCATTTTATATACATGTATTTGTACAAATATACACATAACCTCCTGAAAAAGTATTTTAATTAGTATAAGATAAAATACCTGAAAGCCACCTGACAGAAGCTATACTGATCTTCAATTACTGCATTACACTGCAATCTGAGCTGGCAAATATTGGCATTCATGTTTTGTCTCCCCTAGCAATCAGGAACTGACTCAAACAAAAGCACTGAAAAAGCTTTGGCTACTCAAGACAGATAGCAGGCAAAAAAAAGAGGTTGATTTGGTAGACAAAGGAAGAGTAAATCAAATTTAACTAATACTGTTAATATCACTATAATCTGCATCTCCAGAAGAGAAAAAAACAATGCCATAATAAATTCTCAAGAGGCATTTTACACACAGTTTAAACAAAAATATGTAATTTTAAAGAGTAGAGGATTTCATGTCTTTCTAGAAGTAATTTTCAAGTCTTTCACAAACATTACTTATACATAGGAACATTTATTTATATGCTATTGTAATAAGATTTTCCATTTTTCCAGTTATTGTCTGTCTCCTAGATAAAATATACCTTCCCACAAACCATGCTTATTTTATTAGATCATTACTAAAATGACTCATGAACCCAGCTCTTCATATATGTGAAATGCCTAAAATAGGAGATGACTGAAATTGTTTGAAACTATGGCTTTGTTGCTATAAGCAACAGCAAGAACTCCTGAGATGTCACTAGATACAATCATTGACAAAACTACTTTAGATTTTTAAGCAAAGTTAAAAGAGGAATTAAAAATAACAGCAAGTCCCTTACATATTCTGTTTAGCCTTTTCTTCCTTTGTTTCTTCCACGTTTTGATCTTCTTGAGCATTATTTATAGCTGAAATGGCAACCTGCTGAATATATAAAGATGTATCTGAACTTGCAAATTTTTCTATTCCCTCCTGCTTCAATAAAATACAAGTTTTTTAGCCTATGACAAATGTATTTTTATTAATAATCCAATTTAAAAAATCTGATTAAATAAAATCAAAATTACACACTTACCAGAAGACAGTTGCAGATCAGCAACAAAGAGATATAACAATTCATCTGAGCATCTTTCTTTTTCTTACAACAATATCATTATTATGAGATTTCAGTTCCAAAGTTCCAAGTTCATATTCATGTAGTACCCTGGATATATATTCTGCTAATCTCATCCCCACAAGGTAAAGATGAAAATGTGGAAACAATCCCATTATACACAAACTGTCTAAAAACTAAGAAAATGAAACAAATGTAGGATTTTACACATGCCATAGATTCATGATAGTAAAATGTATTGAAAAAATGTGGCTGCCCTTAGCCACTTTCAAAGAAAAGATAGCTACGACCAAATTTATGGATGAAAAAAGGCTCATTTATAAATCCAGACTTAGCTTTCACAGAGAAGCAAAATAAATATCTTGATATATTCCAATTTACAAAAATCAACTCAATTTTATGCATATATAACTACATCTACTATATATACATATATGAAAGCACACACACATTTTCAAAAATGTTCAGCGCAGATCTCACTTTACTATCTTTCAGTTGTTACTTTTAGTATTGGGCAAGGAAGACGATTCAATAACCCTAAACAATTTAGCCCTCAAGTTCACAAATATATTGAGGATGTCAGGATACTTTGAAAACAGTATTCAGAACAATTCAGTGCTTCCATGTAAGATCCTGTAACGTCAGGAGAAATGCTGGAGCTGAGTAAAGCCAGACCTGCTCCTTGCGTTATAACCAGCACAACTAAGTAAGGTTGATGGGTGGTAGTAGGAGGCAACTCTCTTCTGAGAGGTAACAAGGCCTCCGTTTGCCAACATGACACACTCTCTAGAGAGGTGCTGCTTCCCTGGGGCTCCTGTCAGGGATGTGTCTGAGAGACAACCAAGCCCCAAACAGCCCACGATTACCCGCCACTGCTGTTTCACACGGGTGCCAGCGGCACATCCACCGGCAGGCTGAGATGGGAGCGGCAGTGAGCGCTCTGGAGGGCACAGTCAATCCTCCCGGTCCAAAGGAAGGGGTTTGAAAGGGTTTGAATGGGGTGAATCAACAAATGGTTACAGGACTGGTGCCACCAGTGCAGGGATATGGCTTCTTCAGCCATGGACTTGCTGGTGGGGTTCATCTATCAGAGAAGGGGAAGAGCACCTTTGGTCACAGTCTCAGCAAGGGGGAAGAGGGCTTTAAACTAAAGTTGCCAGGGGAGGGGCAATTTTTCGCCAGGGTCAGAAAAAAATGCCTGGAGTGGAACTGCATGTCAGCAGAGCACCTGAAGAGCAGCACAAAGGAATTACAATTACTCCTGCCAGTAACTCGGCTTCAACAGGGGCCTCCATGCAAGCATATATAGCACAGGGAATAAAATCTGGTCTATCCCTGCTCACGGCAGGGGGTTTAGAATGAGATGATCTTTAAGGTTCCCTCCAAATCCAAATGCTTTTCTGATCCCTGATGATTCCATGGTAACTTGCCTGTTCTCTTTGATGTTCTACAGGTCTGATCTTGACAGAGCTATCGGAGCTCTTTGAAGTTTCATACAACTCCTCTAAGACCTCTACAAAATAAACACAATTACTCTAAATTAGAAAACTACATATATTATAGTACTGTTGTGATTTCTGACAGCAGGATATATTAGTCCACTTTTTCCACTAATGTGGAGTGAAGTGCTAAGAGTGGTTTCAGCAAATTCAGAATTTGTGTTCTTATTAGTGTTGGTGCATGCACCCAAAGACAGGGGTAAAAAAATCCCCAGATTATGTAAACAGTATGAATATGATAATTTATGCAGCCTCAGCTCTTAAAAATTGCAAATCGTTTTGCACAGTTGTGTGAATATTTCCAGAATGAAAGTATATGAGAGAATAGAACATGTTAACATACATTGTTCTATCTCTATAGAAAAAAGTGACATTGTGAAAAAGAGATTGGAAAGTCTTGATAAAACAATTTCATATACTTTAGTTATAATACAAACCGGGTAAAATAATTCCAATAGAACAACAAAGACATTCACATTTTTTGATTAAATAAACAGAGGGACATAAAATTGTATTCATGCAAACCTCCTACTGCTTTATATGTCAGACCACAGTAAAACGATATACCATTAAAACAAACCTTGTTCTGATGTTACATCCAACTCCTGCTGAATAAATGGTCCCACTTCATCCAGGTCTTTAGTTACACGAGGCACAGAATTATTTCCATGATTAATTTCCTTCTTATAAAAATATTTTGACTTTGTGGACATTCTGCTAACAGGGATTAGAAAATTTAATTAACAACATAAATATCTGGTTCACATGCTGTTCCTTTCAGATTGCAGGATAGTGTTTAACTGTAAAATAAACTCTTGTGATATAATCAATACTCATTTAGGTTTTCTATCTGACTACGACTTAAACCAAGCCTAATTTACTTTGCATAGCTGTGATATTTGAGTGTCATTAATGGTACACTCCTTCAGATAGGCTGTTTCCAGACCAAGTGTGCTATGTCTTCAAAATCATCTGGTTAAGGCTACATTTACCTCCCTCACAGGAACTTCGTTTGTTAAAAAAGTAGAAAATTGTCAGGCAAGACATACATTCATGTCTCAAAATACTAGAGATTATTTCAAAATACTAGAAATCTATGTAACTCACTCTCTCTATATATTCTAATACTAAACATCTATTTTTTTCTTTGTTGCAACATAAGATGAAATGCCAGAGAAGAATTCAGGTTAAGGATTCTTTATCTATCAGTGCAAGATATTAACAAATAAAATATTTACTGCTTTTTCCATCTATTTTTCTGACATGAACACATACAGACATAGCTAGAGTACAAATCCAGGGGAAAACAAACTAACATTCTGAACCACTCATCTCAAATCAATGAAAAATTACAATGAAGAGAGGGGAAGTCATCTGAATTCTTTGAGAAAACTATGACACCCATTATATTGGAAACCTAGATTCTATATCCACATCACTAAGCTTATAAACAACCACGTAAAATTCACTTAATATGCAACAGCTACATTATATTCTACCTAATGTACACGTGCTGATGGAGAATATTTAATTGGCTTCATACAGCTGTAACCAATATTCCCAAGTTTGACTTTTCACACAAAATTAAACATGTATATAACACATAATAACAATAGATCTCGCCATGCTGCTCAGTAGAGGAATTATGACCAACTAGAGTTCTTAGGTTTAAAAAAAAAAAATTTACCCCAAATCACTTTCACAGAGATCATCATGGACTTGTACAATCTGGACATCAAGAGGAGAACTAGCCACTGTGCAAGAGCCTTCATCCATAGTATTTTCTTCCACTGTTCTAGACTGGGCTTCTGATAGAGATTCAATTTCTTTCAGATACTGATCATCAGGATGCTATTAATAAAAAAAAAGATAATCAAAATTCTCTAGTTAAAAAAGAAAGATACCAGATACTTTAAAAACATCACAATTATTTAATATAGAATGATTATGCTTAATTCATATTCTTTTATTATAGAGCCAAGAAATCCTGCATTTACAGCTGCCTGTGAAACACAAGTTTCTCCCCTTTTTGCATTAAGTAAAGCAATGGTCCTCTGAATCATCCAAAGGAAATACAAGATTTCTCAGTGTCAACTGAGTGTGAATTGTCAAAGACACTATATGACAATATAATCAAGACAAATATATACAGTAAAATTTGGCCTTATCCAGGCACTATAGAACTCTCAAATTATCACTGAAAACAGTATGAAAGGCAAAAAGACAAACATAACCTTGTGGTTAGATGCATGCACAAAATTTGTAAGTTGTAAATAAAATACTTGTCAAAAAAACCAGAAAATATGAATGAAAAGTAAGAAAAAAAATTCTTTTGAAACTGGAGAAAAGCCTTCTCAAAAAAAGTCCCACAACCCTCTCCCCTCAAAGGCTTTCATGTATTCTCTGACTCTATGTACTGTTAAAGAAGCTAAGTAATCCAGTTGTCCCTTAAGTATAAACTAAAGCTGTACATACCAGATTCTGGAAAATTGTTTCCTTCATATCCATACATGCACTCCAAATCTCTGTAACAGTGCTAGTCATTATTCACTGGTCTTTAACCAGTTAAAGTACTCCAGTCAGACTACATCTGCACCGTCCTCAAAGAAAAATGAACTTAAAATCCTGCAAGAGGAACTATTTCTTTATTCTTTGCCTTGCTTTGCCATATTCTAACAGTAGTATGTTTTTCCAAAGATTATGTCTAAAACTAGACACGGTGAGTAAACTTACAGGAATTTGTGCAAAAAATGCAGTATCTGGATAAATTACCTATATTTTGAACTTCCAAAGAGAACTTTCATCTCCAACTCAAGTATTTCTGCTGTCAGAATTTCAGTATTTCTAGAATATTTCCCTTTTCTTAGCTACTCTTAAAAGAAAGGCTATTAATTAATATTCCACATTCTACTGAGAACAAAACTATGAGGTAAAACATGTATGTGATTATTCTTTACTGGCATAACTCACTCACATATTTCACTGACACTTGTCCCATCCTTTTTCTTACCTTACATTTTATGCTCTTTGTTTGCAATGTGTCTCCGTATAACTGTTCTAACAACCAAAAAGATGTAAGAACAGCTGCTGCTGATGTTTTCACATGTACCATTGGAAAACTCTCTTCTAAGGAATCTTGTTTATTGGAACCACAGAGCAGTCTTTTATCAGACCATCTGATCATCCACTCCAGCAATTTTGAAATATTGCTCAATTTGCCCATCAATTCTATAGGCGTTTCTTCTGCTGGTACAATACCAACTACATCAAGAGCTTTGTAAACATATTTAAAAACTGCCTGAGTTTGCAGGGTAGAGGAAGTATGGTTAGGAAAGGTCTGGCTTGTTAAAGCAACAGTGACTCCTTGACTGTCAGTCTGAGCTCTGTATATTGACTTGTATTTTAAACCAAATAAGCCTTCTTTAAGTCCTTTTGTTAGGTTAAACACAGAAAGTTCTGTGGTCTGTCCAACAGACTGTACAATTGTTGGGTTTTCCAAAATATTTTTGTTTTCATTACAGGAAGATACCTCTTCAGGATCACAAGATGCCAGGGTGACAGTATAGCAGGACCCTGCTCTAAACACACTTTGACTTCTGATTTTGTTTTGTCGACGTTTTATTGTTGTGTGAACATCAAAAAAGAGCGAGTTCAACTCATGCTCTTGAAGCACCCCAGAAAAGCTAGTGAGAAATGGAATTCCAGGCTCACTGTACTTTATCAGGTCTCTCTCAAGAACATAACTCAAAAAGAGTTCTAAAAATCTAACATATTCGTCATCATCACGTTCAAATTCCCATGCACCAACTACAGGCAAATTACATTGATTAAGCATATCCTTCCTACACACTTTGTCTTTATGCTTTGTTTGACAGTTAGGAGCTTTTATCTTGTGTGTGGTATTTCTGCTACCTATTTCCCTTTGTCGTTGGGTTTCTTTTTTCCTGTAAGACAATAAATGTAAGAACTATTAATACCCAAATGCTTTTTAAGAAGTACTACATGCAACATTAGTTCCTTATCTTCCATTGAAGTTAAAAATAGCCAACAACCCCAAATTTACATTAGTATGATGTATAGGTGGCAAATTAATCAAATTAAAAATCCATAGACAGAAACTAGGCAGTAACGTATATGAATGCAGACATAGCTGACAGTAATTTACACTTCAATAATGCATTAGTCACATACTAACTGATATAACAATGGTAGTTCTAAGACTTGATAAATCCTTCACTTAATAAATCACCCATAGTGACAACCTGTTTGGTAAAGAGATTACTTGATCGGCAGGAGATAAATCTCTTTTTTTCTTCCCCTCTAATTTAAATCAAAGTCTTTCTGCTACAATTTTTTCATACCTTGGGAATGAAGGTGATTGAGCTCTTGTTTCTTCAGTAAGCAAAACATCAGAAAGTGTGTCTGCTGTGTCTGCATCACTATATATCTGAGGATTCCCAGCTCCAGTAAGTGTGCTTGTGCTTAGACTAGTGCCTAGTGAGAATCTGTCATAACAGTGCTCCTCATCATTTGATGGTCCCTCTTCTAATGGCTCCCAAATATTAATTTCTATAGAGCCTATGTTCTTTACTACACGTCTCAAGGCCCTCTTCCTCACTTCTTCAGCAGCCTTTATGACAACAGACATAATTTCTTCACTTTCAGGACCTAATGAAAGAAAGAAAACCAAGTTTTCAATTTAAATTTTCAGTTTAAAGTTAGTCTCTCAAGTTGAGATATGAATAAGATTTCTATTAAAATCATAAATTAGAGCCACTTATAAATTCAACAAGAAACTGTGATGAAGTGAAGAAACATTTTGAAAGCCATGATATCCTGTGACTGGACTAGATGTATCAGAAAGAAAACATAAAATTTGTTACAAGACTCAAAGTTGTCCAACTGAAAACTACAGTTATTGTTTGGCATAGAGTATGAAAAAAAGCTGATAACTAGGATAAAAAACAAAGCATGTTTAAAACTTCCTGAAGAATGATGACCATTACCTTCAACAGTACTGTGTCTGAGTCGCTCCTGAAGTCCATGATATTTATCCCTTAGTGAAACTCTTACATCTTCAGGATTAGGAAATGCTTTTACAAAAATCTCTGCAACCTACACAAAAAAAGTGCATCTTTTCCAGTAGCTATCATACAAGTAGGTGTCTTTTCACACAGAACTTACACCATGAGAAAATCTAACAAGTAGGTTTTCCAAGGAGGAGAAATATTTGTGATAATCTCTATTGCTTTTATTCTAGTTTTAAGGTCTTTTACCTTTTTTACTGGTGGCATTTCGCCAAGCAGACTCAAAATTATATCTTGAACTAATTCTTCAACATTCATGAATCTGCAGAAAGGAAGCATTCGACAAGCCCACTCTACTGCATTCAGACAGTGCTCAACTGTGTAGGCATCATATCCATTCTTATTCGGATCCTAAAAAAACCAGAAACATCCTTGTATGAACAATATATTTCAGCAAAATTATTCATACATTGCAAATAGTTATGCATCTTTCCTAGCTCACAGAAAAAAAAAATTTCTAACTTATCTGCGAGGCAGGCAGATAGGATGGCAGGAAACAGATGAGCATTGTAATGGATCATAATGTACATTAAAATAAAAAGCGAGAGAGAAAAGAAAGGGCTTTTTTAAACCAAATTAGGAAATAATTCCATTAGCACTCTGCTGAAGAGTTTGTTTGCAGTCACAAGTAAAACTTTAGGATTTGCCTAAACTGGGAAATAATAATTCTACTTTCACTTCAGGTGATCATAAATTCTTTCTTGTGAGCAAGACAATTTAGCAAGAGGCTTTTAAGATGGATCGGTTTATTTTGAACAGTATTTTCTATCTCATCTGTCACTGTCACACAAAGTACAGAAAAATCAAAACATTCTACCATTTGAAACAGGGACAACCTGCTCATCTGAAACTTGATTTTTCTGGTGAAGAAAAATCTTGGACTTCTTACAGAATACATGACAAATATGCTAGTAGTGTTTTCTTTTTCTTCCTGGACCTTTGACATCAATTGATGAAGGTATAAGAAGAGAAAACATGATTACATTTTAATTTTTTTCATTACTCTCTCTGACAACCATGTACATTTAGCACACCATGAGCCCCATTTCTGGTGGTAAGTATATATTATTCAGGAAATACTCAAAATATCTTGACCTAATGGGGAAAGAAAACAAACCAGAAAGTAAATTTTTAGGTCAATCATAGAAGCTATTGCTCTCCTGGCAGCTCTTCTGACTCAAGCATCAAGCAAAAGCCTAACAGAAATACTGTTAGGAAAATGGAGATCACATGCACAGCATACTGATCCACAGCATCAAATACATAATTTACATTGCAATTTACATTTACTGTGCTCATTTTGTTCTGTTAAGCAAATAGAAGTTCTCACAGAAATACAGAGCAGACCTTTAGAATACTTCTCATAGCTACACGAAATTAAGATGTATCTCTACTATATTAGTAATACAATTACCTTGATATTGTTAGTATTTTCCCTTGCAGTTTGGTACCGCCTACAGTTGTCAGATAATTTTTCACGAACATGTAACATCCAACATAATGCACAGAACTCTCTGAACCAACCTACAATACAAACATGCAATATGGTGAGACTATTTAAATAAATTAAATAGAACAACCTGAGATTTTTCAGTATTGCTCTTGAGCTAGAGCTCCTTAGTCCCACTGAGTGTTCATATTCTTACACATCTGTCAGGTCTGTAACATGACCCCCTACTCTCAAACCAGAACCGCACATTTTAGAATAAGAGTTTTGATAACTAACACAAAAGCTGAAAATGAAATGAAAATGTGTTCCTGGCACATTGCAATATACTGTTTCAAGCTAATAAGAGCCAATATGCCTTCTGTGGATTTTCACTGATGTTTTTTTCCAGCTCTAAATTATTTTATGTTACTGTATACAGACCTAAAATTTTACAGGTAATGTCATCAAACTGATGGGCTCCAGAAGATGTAGATCCATGGAGAACAGTGCAGAAATTGCAGTAACGAAGCAAAGTCTCTGGGAATGGACCCAGCGAAGGAAGAGAACCTTTCATTTGAATCTATAAAAATAGATAAAGAACCAACCAAAACAGAAATAAAAAAGTAAACATTTTACATGTACCACTACTAAATGCACAGCCTTTTGGTTATTAGAATGCTGCCAAGATCAGTAAAACTCCTTTGAAGCTTGTTTTTCATTTTCTCAAAATCACTATTCTGAAAATTCATTTGAAGGAATATGTTTAATACAAGCTATAGCACCAAAAATGCTTTTGTTTGAATGGTACCCATGACTACCATGAAATACAAGACAAACACAACGTGTAAGAAGAACTAAGATCACAATAATCAAAAAATCTGACTACTTCAACAGAGTCCAGGTTACTGTTACCAAGGCTGACCAGCTTTATCTCCAGTTTCAGTTGGTACATCTCACCAGCTCCCCATGCCAACAGTAGGCATTGACCATGCAAACAGAAGCAAATACTTTCAGTCAGACCAGTTCTTGGTCTCTGTAACTGCATTAATGCTGGTGCAGGGGAATTGAAGGAAGGGAGAGCCAAACACACCCCCTCCCTTCTGTAACAACTCAATCTTCTTTAAGTAGCTATGTTACAATGACCTAAGAAAAGACTGATTTTACAAAAAATTTTTAAAATAATTTATTCTAAACTTGCTTCTGTGCAAAAAAATTGCAGAAAAGTAAAATGAGATCTTACAAGCTCTGTCCACTAAGATGATCCCTTTACCTGACGTGAGCATTAGCTTCTCTGTTATTTATTCAACCCTAAGTGTTATGGAGACTACTTTCAGCTAACAACTGTAACTTCCAATTAAAGTCTGCTTTTTTCTTTCAATGGAAAACAAATGAATTTATAAATAATTTATTAATTTAAAGCAGATACAGAAAGACAACAAAAGGAAGCAGCACTTTATGAATGAGATACCCTGGTTTCCTAAAAAAATGGAACATGACATGCAAAACTAGACTAAAAGCTAACGTGAAACTGAATGTTTCTGCAACTGCAAATTCATCAATGGTATTTACAACTGATAAACAAGTTAAAAATATAAAGTTAAATGTTTACTTTCTGCATAACTTTTCTAGCCCACTTCAGTTGTGTAATGTACCACTGTGCTGCAGAGCAAGTACAGTGAGCAGCCCGGAAGAGCAAGATAATTCGCTGAAGAACTCCTGACACTTTCTGACGGACTTCTTTCTCCATTCTTAAAAGAATGTCATCGCTGTCTTCCTGAAAATGCAAAGACAAACAAAACTCAAAATTAGAAAGGACACATAACTAAATGTTGTTACTGCATAGACCATTTATGGAAAAACCACAGTGGCACACATGCTTTTCTCATCACTGCTGTGCTTATGTAAATAAGCAGACATGGAAGAAAACAGAAAAATGAGCTCAAAGGAACCCACATAAAGCTTATAAAGATTCATAAACACATTCAAACAAACACACAAGAAGCACACTTACTTCACTGAGAGAAGCTGGTTGAGGACAGTACAATGGTGGTGCTGGAAGACAAAGCCCAACTGGGACCAAACCATAAAACTTTCTGCAAAGATCCTTGGCAGAATCCATCAAAAGCTGAAACGTCTCTGAGAGAATATCAACATCTGCCATAACAGCTGCTTTCAGTAGTTCCTGTATTGAACTGTAAAGAACATCTGCATCTTCCTCTTCAATGGGATCTATAAAATATTAAGCCCAGAAACAGATAACTTTATTTAATCAACACATGGATCTTCATTCTGACATCATGAGGTTATGTTGTCCAAATTTGCAGTTATATATTACAATGATAGACCTCATCTACTTGCTTTAAGGTAAGATCTCATACATTTAAAAACTAGTATTCAAATATTAATTTTAAGTCTTGCCCCATTACAAAGAAACCCATTGCCTTTCTAGGTAGAGGACTGAACCTTTTAGCCAGGCATTTGCTTGGCATAACATTCTGGAAAATCATTCTTACCAAGAAGTCATAAACAGATACATTATTAATAACAAATAAAGCAACTCTTTTATCAGTAAGTACATCCACCTGCTGACAAGAACTTGAAATGTTTTTAGACAAAAAGAGAATAAAATATAGAGATTGTGCCAGTAAACTTTCTGTAGAATATAAATAAGGACAGGTTGATCCAGCTAACAGTGTGAACTTCAGCAGTTAAGTATTAAATTAGGAGCTCACAATATCTGCAGGAACCAGTGAAGACCTGGCCAAAAGCCAGAGAGACAACTGAGAGACCTGCTTGTGTGTCTTCACGTCTCTAAGGGCAAGACAAGGGGAAATCAAGGGCGCCATGAGCCAGAAATAGTGTGTACATAGGTATGTGTGTGCCTTTAAAGGTCAGGCACCTGGACAGGCTGAGGAGCCCAGACCAGCTCTCTGCTGTATCTTGTACACTGACAGGGCTGCACACTCCAGGCCAGCTGCTGTGGGGGTGCATGAATTGTGTGTGGGGGAGGGAAGATGGTGTTTGTGAGTGTGTCTGTACCAGAAAACAAAGAGGGGCTGGGCTTTGGGGGCTCACATACACAGACATGAGCAACCTGTGACACTCAGCAGCTGGGTCTGCTGACCAGCAGACTCAGCTAATGGTCTTGGTACTGGCCCAGCTACAGAAGTGATACACAGTGTACAAACAGGTACCTATATGCAGACCCTCACCCTGACCAAAAGGAGAGGGAAAGGTGATGGGATTTTTGGTGCTGCCTGTGGTGAGCAGGTCTGTAGGTGTTCATGTGTGGCCAGTCATATATAGGTGCCGTGTATGTGTGCTTGTGTACGTGCCTACTGGGAATACATTCTCAGCCTTGCTAGCTGCTGGACCTGGAGATTCACTTCATCAGAAAGGAAAAGGGAAAACTAAACACCTTCTTGTAGCTAATTTCAAGTGTGATCATACTTCCCATACTGTTAACACATTCATTTTTTGTTTATTGCAATGAAGATTCAGTTTTCTTCTAAAGAAGTTAATATAAAATACAGTCAAATAAAGATTTGGAGAATAAAAATGAGAAGACACTCGATCAACGCCAAATCACACATCCTCATGAAATTAAAGTGCTTGAATATATTATAGCAATAATACACACACTGGAGAAGACAAAGCAATTGTTTCTTTCTCAGACAGTGTATAACACTGAATATGTAGTCAAATAACATGAAAAATAATCACAATTATTTTTCATTTCAAGTACCTGTGAACTTCTTGTATTTAATATGGTCTGATGTTTCAGAAGTTACTGGCTGTCCCAACAAAGACTGTAACTTTTCCTGAAAAGTCTGCATTGGTGATAAGCTTAATGGCAGGTGACATTCTGGTTTTTTCATTCTGAAAGTATAACAAGAAACTGCTCATGAATAACAAAGTAATATCCATACATAATTGATGAAGGTCTGTTAAAGAATATCTATGCCAAAATAATTAATCATAACACCTTAACTTCTACACCTACTAGGAGTATAGGAATAGGAATTTCTGAGGCAATATATATGGCTTGTCACAACAAACTTCATGGAAATAACTACGTAACAAAACACAATATAGTAATTCCAGTTGCAGATTTACCTTGAGAGCTCATCAGAGTTTTGACAATACAGCTGGTAGGCCAGACCAATTGAAACAGACAGCTTCCAGTCCCCAAGTGTGTGTGCTAACCACACAGCCTCTGGAATGAGTCCACCAATAAAGAACAAATCAAGTGCATATTCAGCTGTCCACACAGATGAAAGGTTCTGGTCCCTGACAGCTCTGGTAACCAAAGAGTGTTGCAGTGGAATGACACGAGCAGGTAAGTCTGTGACATGAAAAGCACATTTTAAAGTTTACATAAATCCTCATGCTATCAGATGAGTAATCTAGAATTCATTTGTTCACTTGGTTGTGTATTAGTTTCAGTGTAGAACTGTTTTTATTATTAATTTATTTTTATTAGAGATATACTATGGAACCTCATGCAGCGGTATAAGAGCACGTGTGATATGAAAGCAAGTGCAAAACTTGTGATGTTTTTTACTTTAAAGACTTGATCACACTGATGGACCATTTGCAAATACTCTCTATATCTGTAAGATACATATCTGAGATAAATGGAAATGTCTAGAGCTTTCCTAGTGTACCCACATTGTTTGTACACACTGTGCTTACTGTAGAAGACGGAATGTTAAAATGCATTTTTGAGAAAGAACAGTACATAATATTCTGTGCTTCTTTGATTTTAGGAGAGTATATAGAGAAAAACTTCAGAGACATCTAGTATCTCCTTCTTTGTTTAGATTTATTTTTCAAGGTTTTGTTCCCTGGCTCTCCTGGAGAGATGCTGAACAACATGGAGTTATTTGCTTCTCTCACAGTTTCTGTTTTGCTCAGGCAATGGCATTACTTAGGAGATATTCACACTAATCCAGCTTGTGCAACATAATTTTACCCCAATTGTCTCACCATGTACATTGATCTTTGCATAATCAAGTATTAAAATCAGAACTCCAAGGTTTTATTTTGTAGGTTTTATCTTGAAAGCTGTCCAAATAAAGCATTCAAAAGACCATGAAGAAAGAAGCAGATACCAGGGCATGCTGTAGTACAGAAATACTAAAAATACTCAGTGTATTCAAATATGCTACAGAAAACCTAATCAATCAAAATAAGTTAATATTGTAAAAAAATGTGTGGCATCATACTATCAACTTATTGGTAGAGTACTTAATATGCTTTCAAACAAATCTTTACTCCCACAAACACTTGAAAAGGTAGCTCTGGAAATAAAAATTTCTTAATAAAGGAAATCTTTAAATGGAATCTCTCTGAAACCACTTAGTGTGATAAACAGAAATTCTCAGAAAAAAGCTGAGAAGCAGGACTTAAACTAACAAGTACTACCTGGGTTCAGCACCAATCAACTTGGCATTTCGACTTGCTTTGACAATATGGTGTCTGAAGCATTTGGGTTTGGATTCCAAGACCTTGACTGTCAGCAAAGCAAAAAAATGCTTTGCTCTGACTTTTCTACTGGGGTCATACCAGATCACAGATTCAATTCAATTACATCTCCAACACCACTGGTATCTCACTTTTGGGAGGAACAAAGTCAGTCAGAGCCAGATCTTTAGGCTTTGTAACAAAGGATGATAAAAAGGCCAAGGTACTTAATGCCTTCACTTCCTCAGTCTTTAATAGTAAGACCAGTTTTCTGAATAACAAGCCTTCTGAGCTGGAAGACAGGAATAGGAAACAGAAAGAAGAATGCAGTCCGAGGGAAAATGGTCAGCAACCTGACACACCACTTAGACACACACAGTTCTATTGGGCTGTATGGGATCCACCAAAGGCTACTGAGGGAGCTGGAGGAAGTACTCACTGAGCCAGCTTCCATCATTACACATGGTCCTGGCTCACCAGAAATGTTCCAGCTGATGGGGGGTTGTCAAAAGGGACACCCATCTACAGGAAGAGCTGGAAGAAGGGTCTGGAGAACTACAGACCTATCAGCCTGACTTTGGTGCAGGGGAAAGCCATGGATCATCTTGAAAGCCATCATGAGACATGTACAGGACAACCAGGATCAGGCCCAGCCAGCAGGGATTCGAAAAAGGCAGGTCCTGCTTGACTAACACAATCTCCTTCTACAATGCAAGGAAGGGCACAAGGAAGGCTCTGCAGAGGGTTCTGGATTGACAGACCGAGGACAATTTTATAGTATTTAACAAGGCCAAGTGTCAGGTCCTGTACAACTCCTGGCTATACTACAGGCTGGGGGAAGAGAGCCTGGAAAGCAGTCCAGTGGAAAAGGACCTGGGTGTGCTGCCTGACAGCAGCTGAACATGAGCCAGTCTGTGCTCAGGTGGCCAAGGAGGCCAAGGGCATCCTGACATGTATCAGGAATAGTGTGGGCAGCAGGACTTGGGTAGCAATTGTCCCCCTGTACTCAGCACTGGTGAGGTCAGCTTGAATGCTGGCGTGAGTTCTGGGACTCAGTACAAGAAAGACACTGAGTGTGTCCAGAGAAGGGTAACAAGGCTGGGGAAGAGTCTGGAGCATAAGTTCTGTGAGGAGCAACTGAGGGATGTTTAGGATGGAGAAGAGGCTCAGAGGAGACTCTATCACTCTACAACTCCTTGAAGGCAGGCAGGCTGTAGCCAGGTCGGGATCCATCTTTCCTCCCAAGCGCCAAGCAATAGAAGAGGAAATGGCTTCAAGTTATGCCAGGGAGATTTAGATTGGTTATCAGGAAAAACTGCTTCTCTACAAGGGTTGTCAAACGTTGGACCGGGCTGCCCAGGAAGGTGGGATGAGTCTCCATTCCTGTAGGTATTTAAATTACTAAGATGTGTAGCTGTGCTGTTTAGGGACATGGTTTAGTGGTGGGCTTGGTAATGTTAATAGTCGGACACAATGATCTTATAGATATTTTCCAACCTAAATGATCCTGTCTGTTGAAATAAAATTGTATCAGCTACGCCTTTTTGCATCATCCTTATGGTTTCCGTCTTCTACTCCACTGAAAAGCTAACTCGATCATCAAGTTAAAGCATAACAGACACCATTAGTACACATGAAAAAATTCTAAGATTTAAGCAACCAGAACTGTTTGTACAGGAAATACCTTGTTTGATGTGAAGTGGATGAAGGATGTCAACATTGTGGGGGGGGAAGATATAGAGCAGTTGCTTTGTGAAATAAGCAGCCATGAATCGTGCCATGGATCGAATCACGGCCATGGCAGTGTCAGTATGAATGCTTGTTACTATCCATAGTTCATGCTGAAAATACTTGATATCTTAAAAAAAAAAAATCAAATTATAACATCATGAGAAAAATTATTTTGAAGTTGAATGCTATAATTATTTAATTACAGGTTATAAAGCATTTTTTTAAACAAACTTACATAATTCCTTGACAAGCTTTCAGAACTTACAGCTCAATCTTTTACACAAATTACACATCATACAAATATTAGAAGATACTTTAATACTATGTTTTTAAATGACTGGAAATGGACCTTTAGTATCTAAATTTAGACCTGCATTGAGTGAAAAAAACACTTGTTCAAACTTGGAAATTCAGATTTCACTTAGATTTAGACTTTATAGAAAAAAAACAATTTACAAGCACCTGCAAAAAAAATCCCACTGTCAAACTGGACTGGTTACCAAACTAAAATCTGCTATTTTTTCATGTTGTATCATAAAAAAGTCAAATTAATATAAAATCAAATCATATAATTTCTCCCTTATTTTTCTTATTCAAAGTCTATCTTTGAGAGGATTTGAGTCTAAAAACACTTAGAAGGTGACTAGCAGACAATGAGAATTGTCTGCTAAACACATACTCCAACAAGTGCAGCTGAATCTGAGGATCAGAAAAAATCACTGAAAACAGTGTAAAGCGAAAAGAGTAAAAAGCTGTCAGATGTGCATGTAAGGACACAGAAATTACACTAGGTTATTCAAACAGTGTCAACATACCTTATCACACTTTTAGGCAATGTAAACATACCAGAAAACTTTTCCATCTGACTTGTGGAGAGCTGCGATCGCCTTAGAATCTCTCTTACCAGATGATCACAGAGTCCCTGAGCTTCACATATGTTATACTGATACAGGTGACAAAACAATATTGCAAGATAGTATCTATGCTGAAGAAAACAGGCTCTTTTTCCTCCTGCATTAAAAGATTTAAAAAAGGTAGAAGTCCAAGTGGAAGAGAAACAAACACAAAAACAGACGCAGCAAGTGAAAGTATTAGCTCTTTCCTTTCCAGAAACACATCTACAGAAACAATACACTTTGAAGAGTAGAAATCAGGAGCAGCTACTTTAGGATATGAGCTTTCTATATAGCCTCTGAGTCGCTAGTAAGTTAATGCTCATCCACAACACTTTTACTTCTAAAGATGCAGCAGTTTTCAAAACAATACTATGCAAAACTTTCAAGACACAGACAAAGACAGGAGAACTTAAGGAAGCCTAGCCTTCAAAGAAAGAATGTCTGAACCACAGTGGAGGTACTTAGACATCCACCAAGCCTCCAATATTCTGATTTTTTCTTCCTCAATGATGTATTCCTTATTCGAATAACCAGCAGAAAATTTTCTCATGATGCCTGCAAAGAGACTCTGGTACATCTGTTTTTAATCAACTCTTACGAAAACTCCTGACACAGGTTTTATTTTGTTACTTTCCAAACACTAATCACTAACTACTAGTTACTAATTCTTTTAATTCTTTTCATACAGCTATGAAAGGAATTGATTTTTGTTCATCTGTTTTTCCCCCCTCTTTTTGAAGGGCAAACAGAGTAACAAACGTAAAATGATAGTACAGCTTACCCCTTCCACTCTGAAAGATTTTATCCCTTACCTTTTGTCTTGAGTTCACAAAGAGATCTTTTCCAAATGTCCACAGATTCTCTGTATGAGCCTAAAAGGAACTGCTCCTCACCTATAAAAGTCACATATTAACACATTAAAAGCTGTACATTGTTACTTTTACATTTACCCACACATATGCTCTATTTCAGCATCAGAGATTTACTGAAAGCAGAATAAAATATGTGAGCCCCCAGCAAACTTCTATTCTCACAATTAAGTCTAAGTTTTGAGCATCTGAGAGATGACTTTGAATACTCCTTGCCAGGACAGGTAATCTATGAGCTCTCCTCCAGGAGAAGCTAATGTATTGTATGGAGTGCTGTAGGAAGAGAAGTAGAATCATCATTTAAGGGAGAGAGATCAAGAATAAGGCAAGGAAACAGAATTGTAAAGGGAGACATAAATGGGAAGCTGAGCTTAGCAATGTACAAGTCAAAAGGAAGGCAGAAGTAAAATGTAAGAAATTAGGCTACAACTCTACATTGTTTGGAAAATAAATATGCTAGATTACCAAGTATCTTAAGTTCCACTAATTTAGATGCTTAGTAGAAGCTGACTACATTTGTGAATACAACATATTCATGCCCACAATGACCACATGGACTGAATAAGCCTTCTACACAGAAATCCTGTAAGGACAAACAGTGATGTCCATTTACTTCAGAAGAAACAACACAGAAGATTAGAATTAAAATCTTCCATTCAGATTCTTTAGGACACGGCTCAAAGCAAACTGAAGTCAATTCAGTCTTTTTAGCTGTCTTTATTTAGCTTAACAAGTTAAAGATTATAATACAATCTACAGACATACCAGGACATTAAGTATTGAAGACAGAATTAAGTCTCAATATTCACTTTTTAAAAATCTGGTAGTCAGTCACTGATTGTTAGGTTGGAGCTAATTTTCCTAGTTTTCAATTAACATTTCTACTAACCAGATACAGAATTAATCTTCAGATGTTGTTCTAATGTCACTCCTGAAGACTGGATGGTTGCTTGTATATGACTTAAAAGCAATGAGACAACTGAAGCCTCTTCTGCATCCTTGTTAACTTTTCTTTTCAGCTGCACCTGATACCAAACCACTTTTTTATACAATAGTCGCCAAAGTACAGTCAATCTGTAATTCAACAAGTACAATATTATAAAATCACACAAGAATTAACGAAGTTGCTTACATCAATTTCTTACATTCTTTTTTTTTTTTTTGCATTATGCACCTGAAAATTAAGTTGTATCAACTACTTTATTGACTTTGGTGAGGGGAAAAAATGAAGCACTTTTTGCCTCGTTTTTGACTAACAAACATTAATTTTTCTGGATTTCCTTAAGCACAGCAATCTACTTTAAGAATCTAAACATCCCCAAAATTAATCCCCTTGAAATGAAATAATCTCAGACAGGGAAACCTCAGAACAGGTATCAGTATCTTTATAAACAAGACTGATTGAAAAACAAAGCATAACACAGAAAAGCAAAGACAAGGAAACAAGATTGTAGACTATGGTTTTAGGGCTGGCAAGTCCCTGTTGCCTACCTTTTACCTTGGTAGGAATTAATTTCTGAGTTATAATGCTACTTAGGTTCTAAATCTCTGGAAAGGAGAAGCTTGTGAATAGTACACTTTGATTGACTGGAGTTTTGCAGCACAGAAGTACTCCAGTGATAACACTGTACTTTCCCAAAAGCTGGGCAGCACACTTCAGTCAAGTTTATGTATATGGAAGAATTAGCTCCGACAGTTCAATAAATTTTCACAAATGGGTTTTTCTTATCACTCTGAGACAGCACATCTGTAATGAATAAAAACTTTACTGACTAAATTGACACTATATTGCATATGAGAGATTCCTGCTCCATATTTTTCCACTAGGAAAGATTGAAATGCACAAAAGACAGTTAAAGCATCTAAAGTTTCAATATCTGGATTGATGCTGTACTGCAAAGCCTGGTGCCAGCTGTCAATCTATCAGTTATCTCCCAACTGATTTGCAGTAATGGTTTAGTCACCATAATCAAACTATATTCAACTATAGGTCTGAGCATTAATCTGTATGCTTTAATTGTTTATCATTCCTTTCCATGGAGTAACAGGCAGGAAAAAAACCAAAAGGATGTTTCATTATACATTAACTCATAACATTTTCTTTCCATCAGATAGAAACACTTAGGTTGGAAAACACCCTTAAGATCATTGTCTCCAACCATTAACATTCCCAAGCCCACTTCTAAACCATGTCCCTAAACACCCCAACTACACATCTTTTAAATACCAAGGAATGGAGACTCAGCCCACTCCCCAGGCAGCCAGGTCCAATGCTTGACAACCCTTTCAGATACTGTGGGGCCCAGAGCTGGACACAGGACTTGATGTGCTGACCTCACCAGTGCCAGGTACAGAACAAGTAGTTTCCCTGGTCCTGCTGCCATGATTCCATTGTCCTTTTTTGGCCTCCTGGACACACACACTGGTTCACGTGCAGCTGCTGTTGACCAGCCTCTTAAGGTCCTTCTCTGCCGAGCAGATTTACAGCCCCTCTACCCCAGCCTGTGGTGCTGCATGAGGTTGTTGCGACCCAAGGACAGGACCTGGTATTTGGCCTTGTTGAACCTCACACCACAGGCATCAGTTCATCAATGCATCAAAGCAGATCCCTCTGCAGAGCCTTCCTGGCCTCCAGCAGATCAACACTCCTGCCCAAACTAATGTTATTTGAGAACTGCCTAAAGGTGCTCTCAATCCCCTCAGCCAGATCATCGATAAAGATATTAATCAGGGCTAGCCCAAATACTGAGCCTTAGGGAACACCAATGACTGGCTGCAGCTGGACAACTCCATTCACCACCACTCCCTAGTCCCAGCCATCAGCCATTAATCCATCTAAATTCAGCAAAGAGTGCTTCTATCCAAGCCACAAGCAGCCAATTTCTCCAGGAGAAAGTTGAGGGAACCTTTGTCAAAGGTTTTACTAAAGTCCAAGTAGACAATATCCACAATATTCACAACCTTTCCCTCATCCATCAAGAAGGTCACCTGTCAGAGAAGACCAGGTTAGTCATGCAGGATCTGCCTTTCATAACTTGTGGTGGCTGGGCCTGATCACCTGGTTTTGCCGTACATTTTTTTCCCCATGCAAAGTTTATTCTTACCTTTTTTCTGGTTTTGCATCATAATTTACTTGAGGACATTCCCTAAGCAGAGATTTCAATGAGCTGAACTGCCGAGTAGTATTGTCATCAAGAACTAAGAAAAGAGGCACAGTGAGGGAGTCAAGTTCCACAAGAATATTACTGTCAGGAGATGCAAAAAAATTCTCATGCTGTAGTACACAAACTCTGCTTAGGGTGTGCGAAACCATTTTCAAAAGACAGAAGCATGCCAAAAGGTTTTTTGAGAACAACTGGTCTTGTTGCTGTATAAGTATCAGTTTTAAAGTTTCTAATGTCAGTTTTGCCACATGCTCAGTCACACTGGCTCTTGAATGCCAGTACAAGACAGTCAAACACTGCTGAAAAAATTTCAGGACACAATGCATCCATTGAGTGTTCTTCACAGACTTGCTTATAGATGCATCCTGGTTTAGCAAAGTACATTTCACAAACTGAACAATGCTGAAAAAATGGATAATGCAGTTCACTGTATAATTCAGTAATGCATCTTTCTCTTCCATATTTTTTGAAATCCCTATCTGCCATGCACCAAGGAGGTTTTTCTGAATGGAATATAGTTCCAATGATGATTTATCTTTCTCTTCAATATCATCTTCTACATGGATGGTATCAAACATTGATGCAAATTCTAAGCAGCCTTCATCAGCTTTACCAACAAATGAATGGATTCTTTGGTTGTAGAAGCTGGAAGGGCTATTGTAAAACTGTTTTTCATAGTCTGATTCTTCTTCATGGTCCTAAAATCAGACAAGCAAAAAACCCCCAATGGTTTAATTCAAGTTTATTGAGAGAGAGAGAGAGCACATAGACTGCAAAGAATCACCATTTAGTCAGTCTCATAAATGAAATTTTTATGCTTAATTACCTCACTTGAATGTTAGTATGTTTAATAAACTGCAGTTCATCTCAAATTAAATGTCATTATTTGCAAAACCGTTGGGCAGACAGAAATTAAATTACCTAACGACAA
Source organism: Cettia cetti (assembly GCA_013401135.1). Classification (NCBI taxonomy): domain Eukaryota; kingdom Metazoa; phylum Chordata; class Aves; order Passeriformes; family Sylviidae; genus Cettia; species Cettia cetti. The sequence goes on along the minus strand of VZUI01035011.1, from coordinate 10,159 downwards.
AATTACACTGCCAATACAGCAATAGATTTTATACCAGAAAGAGAAACCACGTCCTTCATTAAGCCTAGAGTACAAGACAGAGATTTTGCCAGATACCTGTAAGATATAAAAGTCATTCAACAAAAGCTCAAAAGCTTCAAAGAACAAACCAAAACTCAAAAGCATGAAATGAATTTGGGAAAGGCTGCTCAATAATTATGATCACAAGGCCACTCTTCCAAAAGACAAATACAGATTTTGGAACTGATTAAACTTTCCTCTAAAACTCAGGATAAGTATCTCATTTTTTAAGATTAAGACTGTTACTAAAATAGTCTACAGCCCCAGTATAACTAACAGCTAATGTTACATTGTATTATAAAGTGAAGCTAAAGTATTAGGTTTCCACTGAGACCTTACAGCAGGTTTCATTACATAAAGGGGCTAGAAGAGAGCTGGGGAGACTTCTTATGAACATGCAGTGATAGGACAACAGGCAATGGTTTTAAAATGAGAGAGGGCAGGCTTAGATAATATATCAGGCAGAAATTCTTTACTGTGAAAATGCTGAGACTCTGGAATGAGTCACCCAGAGAAACTGTGGCTGCCCTATGCATGAAGTGTCCAAGGTCAGGTTGGATGGGGCTTTGCGCAATCTGGTCTAATGAAAGGTGTCCCTGACCCTGGCAGGGGGCTGGAACTGCATGATCCTCATTCTGAGTATTGAAACTCAATAAACTGATATATATGTATATGGGCAGATATTCTTCAAAAAGTCCGTACATGCTGAAAGAAATAACCTGCTTAAAAATAAAAATCAAGTATCAGTTTGAGAAAACAAGCACATTATTATATATATGCTTATAAATAAGCATATTCCTCATCTTTAAAAAGAAAATGAGAATACTGAATTATTTTAAAAACACTAGTTAGAATAAATAAACCTATTACTATTTTTTAACCCCCCCCGTTACTTCCATTTAGAATACATTAAACTTACATAATTTCACAATCATAAGTGGAAAAATGCTATTAAGTACCAGTAAATCCATGGTTTTCTGGTTCATTTCTGCTGTGTTCTCTTCCAGGAATCTTGGAATGGTGGAAAAGACAGAACTTTGATTTTGAACTTGTTTTAAAAGACTAGCTTTTAAAGACAACAGTGACTGTAAGTACCGAGATCTCCCTTTACACTAAAAGAAATAACAATAACAGAAAAATATATTATCAGTTTCTAGCAAGACAGACACCTCCTAAACAAGTCAAGGAAATTGGTTCCTGATGTAAAAAGCTTCAGTTCAAAAGTCCCAGACCGACAGGGAGAACAGATCAGCAAGCATCTGTTGCACAGAAACGAGCCACCATTTGACCATGTTTCAGGGAAGCAGAATTCTCTCACACCAGACAAGTTTAGTTTACTCCATACTGAAAGAATCTGCTTTCTTGCTGCCTGAAAAAGCCCTATAAATTTGCCTGTATGTAGGGTTTTTTCTGCATTTTTATTAGTAACATACCTCTTTAAATCCTCAAATCCTTGCTCACTATTCTAGCTAATGCAGGAATACCATGATAGCTCACTTCTCCAAAAACCAGAATAGAAATGGAATTAGAATGGAAGCAAATACAAATATTCAAAATATCTACTACTAAACTACTATATCTACTATATCTTATGTGGTCAGCAACAGTTGCAGAACCTGACTTAGGTCAATTCAGAAGTGACAGAAAATTAAACAGAAATGCTTTCATTAAGCTTTAATTGCCACCCTTGACTGAAGACCTAGTGGACAAATGTATGCAGTACCATTGGGACTAAGTTATAGAGGATGTACAGAATTCTGTCTGCATCATTCTGAAGGGGTGAGTTGATGAGAGTAGCATAATGCCTGTCAACATCTCCAATCAACTCTACAGATACAGAAATCCCTGTTTCTTTTTGGTTCCAGAAAAATAATATAGTGACAATTCAGACTGTCCCACTCACTATGTTGTACTGAAATATCAACCAGATATCAAAGGAATTAAATTTCAGGAAATCTGGATTCATTGCTTTGCAGATCAATATGGTTACTTGAACACCTTTATAATTCAAAGCTACTAGGTCTAGAATTTACACTCTTTCATGCACATAAAAGTTTTTACTTAAGCCTACAAAATAGTTCATGATCCTACCTTGAAGTTCAGCAAATTCTGACGAACATTTTCAAGCTGTTGGGTTGAATCAAGCAAAAGGGATCTTATAAACCCTGATGGTGAAAAGTTGTTAGGAAATCTTAGTAGTGTTATCATGTATCCATCAGAGACAATGAGGTAGGGTAGTTTTGAATGTGAAGCAACAGAGAATCTCTGTCTCATGAAGTCATGTTCAGAATCTGAAGAACCAAGAGACTGGCTGGAATCTTGAAAACAAGAGTGGTGCTGCCTAAAATAAAAATACATCATAAATTAAGAAGCAACTATCATATGTAATAATCATGAAGGGAATAATTTCAGAACATGTAATACCATGCAATTTACTATCCAAATAAATCCCTTCAGAATCCTAGGGAAGTGTCTACGCTTTTGCAGGGTGAGCACTGTGGACAACACTATTTGCTTGCAAGATGCCAGTATTTTGCTACAAAAGCAACTTCTTTTAATTTAAATAAATGAAAACCAGCTTTGAGTATCCATTTACTATTTCATTAGTAGTAATTGTATTTTTTCATAATTTGACTCTAAATGTCTATACCACACTTTCTTATCTAGCTCGTCTTTGGTATGACAAATGCCTGAAGATGAAAATTGAAGGGTTAGGCTAAGAAAGTCATACAGGAAAGACAAAAACTCTTGAAAATCTGAATCTTATGATTTAAGCATCAGTTCAGATATTAAATGAAAAAAATTATAAATACACAAGTCTTGTCTTTCAAAAAGGTCTTTCTTATACAGGAATCCCTCCTTACTGAGTTCCAGAAAATTGTGTAATACATGTATTCTAATATTAGTCACATAACACATTGTTTGTGTTTATTTGAAAAAAAAAAAGGCTGCATACATTCAATATATCATCGTAATTCATGTATTTTAGTACATTTTAGTATCTGATTTTTCAATCAGCTAGTGTAAGAAGGTAATATACTGCTTTGAATGTCTTCACAAGCTGTTATATTAACACACTATCTGGTTCAAGTCATGCAAAGTCAGTAAGATTTTTAAAAAATAAAGTTTAGATTCTATTTTGTTTTCTATATTTATTTAGACTGTGTTACTTTCAGTTCATGCTAAAGTATGTTATCAAAGATCCTTCTACTCTCTCATGCACTCAGCAGCATAATGTCAGGATTTAGATCTGGAGAATCCCAGAACAACAAATCTAACTACTTTCTGTCCATGAAAACATGTTATTTACAATATCTTATATCAGGTTCTATACATAAATTTAAGCAATCAGCAGAGAAATAGCACTGAATTAAAATAAACTTGCACTTTCAGAACTTTTTTAATTTTTTCTTATAGCAAAAACCATGCAATTTTAAATTACTAATAAATTTGAACACTTTTAGGAAAACAAATCACTTTATGTATACTTACATTGTCATAACGTCAATTTTCATGACGACAAATGCATTATAAGAAATAGAAGAGAACTATGAATGAGAAACAGATATTGGAAAGACACATGAAAAGCAAAGGAGTGAATTTGAAAGATAACATTTATGCAAAATTATAACAAATATGATAGAAAGTAACATAAGACAAGAAGACAGAAATATAAAAACTTTTAAAAACCCTTTTACCTGTATGTTATTAGTGGATGAAATGGAATAAACTGTGCTGGTCCAAATTCTATAGAGCATCCAGAAGCAATTACAGTCAGCAATTCCCCCATACATGTGAATAAAACCAAACATCCACGTTTTAACATGCAAGCCAAGAAAAGGCTATCAGGAGTCCAACTCATATCGCCAACCCAGTAAGATCTAAATTGGGCAGATAAAAAATATTTTTCTCTGTCAAACTTCTGCATCAGAGGGTTAGAATGGTTATAAAATAAACAAACCGAGCATAACACAAAACCAAAAGATCCATAACAGCAGCAGAAATAGCATCAATTACTGACCTGATGAACCTCGATGCGGTAATGCTATTCTTGCTACTACAACCTTTAAGGCTACCCGAAACAGTTACAAAATTCAATGTGTTTAAAAACAAAACCTGAGTTGCCTAGAAAGAAAAAATACAGACATCATAAATGTTTGTGTCAAAATGTCATTATTATAAAAAAAAGTCTACTACTGCATTATATTTGGTGTACTGGTAACATCATTATACGTGGAAGTGACATTGCATTTCAATATTTATTACTATTTGAACACTTATTGAATTCTACATGTTGTTCTACACTTGAAAATAACTAAGGACTATTATATACTTCATATGTAATTCAATATTCTTTTTAATGTAACTTTTTTTAAAACGCCCAATAAAAGATCACTCTTCTTTAGTCTTTCTGGTAACTAACAACTGCAGCTCTGAAGGATTGCATCATCCCAACCCAGTAAATCAAAAATCTCGTCTATACTCCCTGTCATCATTAGTATTAAAAGTACATTAAAATTTGACCTCTGAGTTACTAATAGGAATAACATTATGAAGTGGGAACTCCAAAACATGTTAGGCCGAGGCCTGACTGAGAATCACCCAGAATCTTTGCAGATACAGTGCAGTAACTGAAATTAATTTCTTTTTTATTACAACTTAGAAATGACAGAGGATCTTATAGCAACTTCTAATTGAACACCACACACAAACCATTATTAGCTGCAGTAAAAGTTTTTAGCTGTGGATAACAATGGAAATATAATTTCATGTCCCCTTATGAGTGCTGACAAATCATCCTAAAACTGTGTTTTTAAATCCTTGTTACCACTTCATTCAAACTGAACTCTTAGCTTAAATCATGCACTGTCACACATACCTTTGGATCAGTTTGATTGACAGCTACTGCAAGCAGAAGTCCATCTCTTGCAAATTCACATAGAAGAGCTCCTCTTGACTTTACAGACAAACACTGAGGAACCAAACTAACAAGAGGACAAGTCTGCTGTACCCACCGGATCTGACATGGAAAAGAACTGAATACCAACAAAAAGACAACAAAACCAAGTGGTTACTCCATTTTGCAGAATGGGATTATTCCTATAATAAAAAACCATGCAAGACAAGATATAAAGCATGAGTTATTAAAAAAACCCACCTGTTTTTCTTCAAATGCCTTACAAATGAAAAAATATTTTGTTCTGAACCATGTTTAAAAATTAAGTCTGAGCACTAAAAATTATTTTTATAGGATGGGATTTTTATGGGATTTTTAAGTCTAGAACATGCAAATATATACAGATCAATGACATATAATTGAGGCACTTGCATTCTGCCAAGAACAGCTTCCTCAGACCTTGTAACACTATCCACCACAGGAATACCCAGAATTTGAAAACCAATGCTATGTGGCTCTGAACAAAAAATCTGTGGATAACCCATTATTGGAAGTGTCCAGTGACATTTGGATTATGCTTCCAGTAACCTGATCTAGTGGATCTAGTGCTCCTGCCCATGGCAGGGAGGTTGGGCTATTGACCTTTACAGGTCCCTTTCAATCCAAACCATTCTATGATCCTAAAAAGATTCAAAACATGACAGAAAACACAAGAAAAGATTCCATCTTGAATTATGCCATATAACAGAGAGGAAAAAAAAAGCATTAATATGAAAAAATGAATTAAACAACAGCAAGCAATGAAACTAAGCATGAGTTGGTTTAAGAAGATATGAGTATGATGTCTGAGAAATGTAGTTACAATTTCAGACTGCAATTACTATGGTATGCATAGCTAGCTAGCTAGATATATACATACATAGGCATTTAATTTTTTTATACAGTACCAGAAAGGAATTATCATGCCACTGATAAACTGAAGATTAGGTCAAGGAGGATAACATTATTAAGTATCAAAAGGACATCATATAGCAAAAGCAGTTGTACCATATCACGTGCAGGGCAAAATTTTAGCAAGTTATTCAAATAACACATGCGGAGGGCATATCCATTTAAACTCAGATATGTATATCACCCAGGAAGAGGAATGGACTATACCAGTGCTCCAGATTATTACTCAATTGCATTTTTAAGTGGTTGTATCAGTATAACTATTTCAGTACTTCGTCCCAACCCAGATAAAGAAACACACACACACCACTTTCACATCAAGCAAAAGAAATGAAAAAGGAAATAGAAAACCAATAAAACATGCAGAGCCACATAATAAAGAAGAGGAAAAGGTAGTCAGGGCATTCATAGCTGCACAGTACAAGAAATATAAGGAAATATAAGAAAATATAAGAAAATACAAGAAAATATAAGTAGTTGAAGAAAAAAATAGAAAAGTATATTCTACCATCATCATGCAAAAAACTATGAAACCAAAACATGTGTGCCAACAGGCATACGTATATATAGCTACCCACACAGATTAATATACCCAGTTTTATCTAGGTGTAAGCTAATAATGAAGTATGGAATATGTAAATAAATTTGCATTTTACAAGGGGCATTTAAAGGACAGGGAGAACAGCTTTAGATGACAGAAGACATACTATAAACATCCATATGTAAACATAAGCAGGTGCTTATAACTATGGGTTAATGGAATATCCATGTAAATGTATTCAGTTGCATCTCTAAATCCCAACTCTAAAAAATGACTAAAACATTCCTGATGCTGTTGTAACTTCAGATACCTTTGAACTTACCTAACATTTTTAAAGGTATTTTCATGCCATCGAAGAATCAAAAATGTGAGCACCAAACATTCACCGAAGTAAAATACAAAAGAACACAAACAGCAATCACCTAGTACCTGTAAAAAAAGAGAAAACTATCAAAACAATCCCAAAAAAGCTCGTCACACACAAATTTCTCTTTAACTATCTATATATTTAGATCAATAACTATTACAATTCAAATTAAATAACACAATGTTGTCATCCAGAAATGTACAGGCTGGCAAGAATGTAAGTGGGCCAGAAACTTTGATCTGATATGGCTGTTGTTATGTTGCCATCAAATGTAACATGAACTGAATTATAAAGCCTATGCAAAACATCAGAAGAGGCAGACATTCAAAATTCACTGTGGCTTTAATTTAACTAAGAAATGAAATTATTGCTTTAGGGTTTATTTTTTACCTCATTGTGTATGAAAGCAGCATCCACTCCAACTTCTTTTTCTTCAGTAGAAGGCAATATGACTGATTCATCAGGTAAAATTTGTGTCCAACGCCCAGAGGAAGAGTTTCTACCAGAGGCTGTATTTTCATGTTCTGTACTCTCCCACAAAAAGGCACATGATGTAGGAGTAGTTAACAGTATCTTTCTGCCATCTCCAGATACATATAAGTACAACCTCATTGAACACTCTGAAGGAAAAAAAAACAAACGCAACAATGTGCCAGTTTCTGTTCCTTTGTTAGACATAGAATAAAAATAATAGAAAAAGGAAAACTCTTCTCTCATCTACAACAAGAAATCCAAGCTGCCATGTTAAGTAATTTCCAGCTTCATCACTGATAGCAGACCTTGGGCAGCAGAAAAGTCAGATGGATCTTCATCTCTATGCTTCCCATGAATGATCTTTCCCACAACACTCAACCATTAGAAATGTTTCCTGAGATTGCCTAAGTGCTCTACTATGGATTACTTTTAGTTTTTAAGTATACTACTGATCTTCCCTGAAATGACAGAATTTCTTGTGCAACACTTAACTTTAGATCAGTATCTAAATCGGTATCAGTGATTCAAGACAATATTTGATACTTAAGTTTGCAAATATGTGTCTGTATTTTATTCTTTCCAGCTAGCATTTGTCATAAAAGCCCACCTAGAGAATAAGCTTCAATTTATCCATATACTGTTTACATCAAATGTACATTTGCCCTAATTGATAACATAGTAAGGAATGTTTTACAGTAAAAAATTAACCACTAAAATACACTTACAGCATGTGAAAATGAACTATTTACAGGGGATTACTAAATGAAAAGCCTGTGCCACTCAAATGACATTTGCCAGAGCTTAGCTAGCACACAAATTATACAAGTGCAAAACAGTGTGAAAATGCAGTTTTTACTCATGTAATAACTTTTAAAGAAAGGACTACAACTTTCCCTTTTTTCCATATTTTCACAGGATGAATTGAAAAAGCCTACCTTGTGCTGCTGCTACTACTTTCTTGGACTCTTTGATTGCTGGTACAATTTTCAAGCAGTCCTGATCTTTATTCCAAAGAAAGAGCTCTCCTGTTGTAAGTATTCCTGCCAACCAAGCAGCTGTGTTCATTGGGGAAGAGAAGTTTTGAAGGATATTACTGTGAAGTACTTAAAATTACTTTTCTTCCATCTTAGCCACTGTTTTAAGTGAACTGGCTGATCCTTTAGATATCTGCCTTTCCAGACAGTTACAAATACAAATAAAATAACCTGAGCTTATAATACATAGGATATTATACTTAACCATTTCCTGAAGTTGTTAGGACAACCACATTTTTCAACAATGACTGCAGCACAGGAATTTTCTTCCTCGTCTTCCCTGATGCCAGGTCAATTTCATTTATATGTTTACTATCTAGAAGAAAAACAGCCTCTTTTTCCTATTGAAAGAATAAAAGAGCATTTATATTTTCAAAATGCTATCTTCTACAAAGGCCTACAGAATAATGCAGAGATTAAAAGTGTTAGGGGAAAAATAATTTTAAAAAATACAAGTAATTGCCATATTAATTTTATTCTTTGGCATATTTGCTTTATAGTACATTATATCTAGCATGGACTTATAGTGATAATGAATTTGATTCACAGGTTTCAAAATACCAAACTGATCTTACAGTCATTATTAAAAAGATATCCAAAGCACCTCTGCTAAACTACCTGCTAAAAATGACAAAAATTAGACATCAGTTATCTTGTCTTGTAGTGTTTAATTCAGTGAGATAACTACTGGTAACTTCAATAGAAAAAAACCCCATCAGCCTTAAATTGCTACCTACTTAAATTCAAATCATAGAAGAAAAAGATTAGTGCGATTTTATCAAAGAAGCCTAAGAAAGTATGTCTTTCAAGAGATGCAGGATGAAATTGGGAAAAGGAATTGTTAACATTCCCACAATGTACTGTAAAAAAGGCAATGAAAAACTAGAACCATCAACACAACAATCTTATCTAAGATGTGGATCTTTGGGGTAGGAAAAAAAATAGCTCTGCAATATTTCTCTGAGAAATGTTTAATCTCCTGCCTCATACCAATAACATAAAAGCAATATATTTTATAACTCCTAAGGTCATTCAATATGCTTCCTGATGCTGTTTTTACACCCTCCTAAAGCAAATGAACTGCAAAGTATTATACAATTAAAACTCAAAGGGTTTATTTCACTTACCTGTCCCACCCATGATACGCGAGGCCATGGTTTTCTTTGCTTGATACACGTAGAGATGAGTACATCTAACTTTATCTCCATTCTTACTAAACCTTTACGTAACCATTATACAGAAAAGCAAGCAGTGGGTCTTTCACACAATTATAAAGAAACTGAAGAAGGAGAGAAAACAAACAAACAGACCAGACGTTTTTGTTATTTTTGGGTAGGTGCAGAGAAGAAATCAGACGCAAAGTCTTGACTCTCTCTAGCAGCTTCCTGCTAAACACAGAGAACTGTTGCTTACTCGTAATTCCAAACTATATTTTCCTCCGGGCAGCTCCCGGGCGATGTGCTGCTCAGCAGTGGGGGCCACGCTCGCTCAGAGGGACTTGAGAGACAGAGGCCGCAAGTACATTGCTAAGAACTCCAAAAATCCACAAGACGAGGAAAACGTCCTGCAGCCCCGTCCGGCGGGAGATCAGGAACTCCAGGGCAGGGGCACCGGCCTGGCGCGGGGCCAGCCGCTCACCCCGGCGCGAGGATCGAGGGGCGGCACAGGCTTCCCCCGCCGCCGCCGGGCGCCACCCGCGGCAACCCGCGCAGCCTGTGCCCGGCTCGGGGCGGAGACGGCCCGCGGGGCGGGGTCCTCCCCCGGGGCACGAGTAGCGGGAGGTGCTGCGCGCCCAGACCGCTGCTCGCTCGGCGGAGGCCAGGCGCCGAGGGGGC
>VZUI01035009.1:0-47890 GCA_013401135.1 Cettia cetti | reverse complement strand
GGTAAGAGAAGCATCCCCCCAGCCCCGCCAGCGACACGAGCAGCTGTTGCCGGGGCTTTTCCTCCCCTTCTCCGCTGTGATCGAGCCCAAGCACGGCTGGGTCGCTTCCCCGCGGGGGCAGCAGCGCCTGGAGGCCCGGCCAGGCACAGCCCGGGCCGGCTGCCCAGGGGCAGCGGGGCCTGGTCCGGCCCGGCCCGTGCAGCAGCTACCACACAGTGTTACCTGCTGCTCACCCGGAGAGAAAGAAGGCGGTGTTAACACATCCTAAGCCTTATATAGTGTATTTTCCCCAAAAAAAATCGCATACTGTTTTCCTAGTGGTCAAACTACATGCCAATAGCCAAGAGCTGGCCTCTGATAGGCCAGCTGATTCCTTCTTCAAAGGAATTCAAAAGGTCCCCACAGGGCGGTCTTCAATTAGAAAAAACCAAACTGTGTTAACCCATAACAGGTGGGATGGTGAGCACAAAGGCTGGTGCAGCACTCAGGAGTGGGCACCACCAGGCCACTAGGAACCCTGGGGTCACTCCCCTGACACGTCACAGAGAGGTTCACAGAAGGAAGATGCTCCATTGCAAACAAGGCAAGATTAGAGCAAGAGAGAGTATCTCCTGTGCAGCCTTTTCCAACCTCCTGCCTCCTTGGATTATCCATTGGAGGTCAAGCATGCCATAGGGTCTTTCAGGGAGGATTGTGAAGATCTCTGAGGACTGTGTCTTGAAAGCCCACAGAAAAACACCATGTCCCCCTGCTCTGGAAGAAACCTTCTCCTTGGACACATGCTGCTTCCAGCCCCAGCTTTCCTTCCACCTGGTTGTCTCTGTGCTGCAGCTCAGCATCTGTCTGTGAAGAGCCAAGGTGCTCATGGAGATACTCTGGTCCTGCCCGCACTCCATCTCATGCCCGCAGCAGCGGGGGTGACTCAGCCGGGTTTTGGCAGCCGCCTGCACACACACGCCTTGCATGGGGGGCTGCTCTTGTGTCTGAGGGCAGGTTCCCACCCAAAGCACGGAGTTTGGGTGAACACTAGCTTGCAGTGCCACGGAGGTCGGGGGATGTGAGCACTGCTGGGGTTGGATGAGCTGGCAGAGCAAAGTTACTGCCCTGGTCACCCTCTGTGCTGGCTGCTGACCTCTGTGCTGCCAGCTCTGGGGCCAAGCCTGGCCACTGGAAAGCCCTGCTTCCAAGCCAGGTTTTGGCAGCACTCCCACTTAGATGAGGAAACACTTCACCACTGCAGCAGGAGCCAGAGTGGCTCCATGCCAGCTTTATCTTGGAAGGAAAGAACAGTGGCTCTACAGGCTGCCCCAGTTCGGAGGGCGATCTGCTTTCGTTGACTGAGCAGGGAGGATGGAGAAGGTCCCAGTTGAGGGGAGATGGCTCCCCAGGCTGCAGCAGAACCTGCCCTGCCTGTGCTTACCTGCCGCGTTTCAAAGCAGTCTACCAGGTTGACTCACCCAGCTCCTATCTCTCTGCCTCCCACGGTCCCTGCCACTCCCTGCATCTCCCATTCTTTCTCGACCTATAGCTCCACTTCCTTCCCACTGTCCCCAGCCAGCTCAGCACTGTCTCTCTGGCCACCCATTCACTGTGGCTTTGCTTCCTCGGGGCACACAACATCACCATAGGTTCCCACCAAGCCCACAGGTCCCACTCCCTGTGGAAATGTCCCCGCTGTGAGGTCTGTGGCAGGTGTTAGACCCCAGCAGCATCCCCTGAACATCCTCCCCAGTGCTATCCATGGCCCTGTGCTTGGAGGAAGAGGCTGCTGGAGGATCTTTTGTGTCTCATATCCCCTACACAAGGTCCAGCACCACTCTGGGAGGACAGTGATCCTCTTGTAGAGATGTCTACTCTGTCTGCTCTCACATGGTGGTCAGCAGAGCCCTGAGCTCTCAGACTGACATGGAAAGGTGATGAGCATCTGTGTCTGGAGATCTCTAAAGACCCTTGCCAGCTTTGCCTGCACTGTCTAGCTTGGTTTTTTCTGTTGCTTGGTTTTGTGCAATCCTACTGCCCAGTGTTTCTTCCCTGGGAATTTCAGTGTGTTCCTACCAAGCTTGATACAGCAGCAAAAGTTCCAAAGGTAGTGAATTCCCAGGAGTATCCTGCAAATCAGTAGCTAAATACTGGACAGAAAGCTACTTCCTCTGAATGTTTCTGCTGTGCCTCAAAGTACATCACCTTTATTAGACACCAGCAAATCCACATGGGCTCTAACTTACAAAAACTTCCACACAAGTCAGAGCCCCTCCAGCCTCTTCCAGTAACCAATCACTACAGGCCCTCAATGCCCTGTGTTTCTCTGGTGTCTTCACAAGAGACACCTCTATGCACCAAACCCCACAGCTGTGCGAACAATGAAGAAATCAGGCAGCAGCCTCTCACCCTTCCTGCCCAGTTGTTTGGATTTTGGATTCTCTCTGGACAGTCACAGGAAGCTTCAGCCAGGTGAGTTTGTCCACACAAGCAGCTTCCCAATTCAGTGTCTGGAGGAGGCTGCTGGAATGCAGAGGAAAGGATACCACAGGTAGTCTGCTGACACCCCACTCCCTGGCTTTATCCTTGTGAGAGGCATTTTGCCTCCTTGCATTATGCTCCACTCATCATCACATCTCACTGTTCCAGCCGGAGTCTGCTTCCCATGCAGATGGGAGGTACTGCCCTGGAAAAGATACATTTTCCCTGACACTGGGATGCACAGCACATCGGGATGCACTGCCACCAGGATGCACTGTTGTTGGGATGCACTGCACACCAGGATGTGCTCATGAAGGCTGAGAGCTCAAGAAAGGGATGCAAAGCCCATTAGCTGACTGGGATGACAAGCATTTGCTGGAACTTGGGGAGACAGGGGAAAAGCTGTCTGTGAAAATCTGGTGGAAAAAAGCTGGATGAGCCACAACTAGGGGCTGACTCAGTCAGTCTCTTTCCAGGTTCCTAAAAATAATGAGCATGCCTTTGAAACCTGTGCTTCCCGCAGCTGGCATGGCATGATAAGATGTGTTTCCCCCCTCCCACAAGCCCTGCCATTTCTGCCATCCCCCTCCAAGCTCAAGCCACTGTGGTAGAAAATCCCCTTGTCCTCTCTGCAAGGACAAATGGCACCTCTGGGGCCCCCCAAGACTTCCTCATTCCTGCCAGATGACGGCTGCCATAAATCCCATTGTATGCGTATGGAGTACAAGCATTTCTTTACCATTTCAAAAATCTCCAGGAGGGGCTAGGTGCTGTCCCTGCAATCCCTCTCCTTTTGCAGGATTATTAGAGTGAGAAAGAAGTGTTAAGGGCAGAGAGGGAAGAAGGAATAACAGTCCCCAGCTGGATGCTCTGGGACAGTCCTATTGCTGCAACCCCTGGCCAAGAACCCGGGCAGTGCAGCTCCCTGGTGTTTTGGCAGCAGGAGAAAGAGAAGATGGTTCTGCTGCACTCCTCTCTGCTCCTCCCTGACAAGGAAGACCACCAGGACAGCCTTGGCGACTGGCAGTGGTGATGCCAGCCTGGGCACAAAACAGCTCCAGGCAGGGCTAGGGGATGGGACTGGATGTCCCAACCCCTGTTCAGACACTGCTGTGTTAGAGATACACCTTTCCTGCTCCTTGTCCTGGTGCCATGTGTGCAGGGGGAGGGCTCCTTCCCAATGGGGATCCAGCGCTGCTGCTGGAGAGTCCCTGCCTGTCCTGCCTGTGCTACAGCAGAGCATGTGCTCCAACATGCCCAGGATGAGTGAAACACAGGGATACACACCCGCTGCCTGTGGAATTGCCTAGGGAGCTCAGTGGTGCCGCTTCCAGCTGGGCTCCTTTCCTTACAGCTCTGGTTTGACTACTGAGGGGGTTCAGTACTGATTGCAGCACCCATAAGTGCCTCTGGCCCCTCCACACACACCCAGATGAGCGCTCCTCTCCCTGCTGCCTTCATGGCTGCAGCCCAAGAATCTCTCCTCCTCATGGGAGAGCCCTGGCAGGGTGTGAGCTGGGGGGTGCAGTTCACCCTGCTTTGGGGCCAGAACCCCCCACACCTTCCTGTCTTGCAGCAGCCCTGCAAGGTGCAGGGTGACTGCAGAATTGCCCTGGCAACATTTTGGGGTTCCATGCACAATAGGTTTGATCTCCCAGTGCCTTTTACAATGATTTCCAGGAAAGAAAAAACCTAACCCCACCCCTCAGTTCTCAGCAGCGCTGCTGCCGTTCCTGCCTCCCGCCGGCCACGGGCAAGGGTCTGTACAATTGCCACCAATATAATTATTACGTGCTGGGATTATATCCTCTCCCCACTGCAGAGCAGGTAGACTTTGGCCTCTGCCTACATTTCATCCCCCTCTCAGGGGAAGCACTTGCAGGAGGGAGCCAGGCAGCACTCTCTGGGTCAGGTACCCTCTGCAGCACCCCAAAACGAGGGACAGGGACCAACCATGCCATGGGGAGAGCAGGGAGAGATATGGTGGGGAGGTGGCATCCAGACCCTCCTCCTCAATCCTTCATGCTGCTGACTGCCAGGGAAGGAGCATGGGGTGTCTGGGGTCGCAGGGGGGGGGGGGCCTTTCACCCTGTGGGCAGGGCAGTAGGAGGTGTTGGCGCCTGGTGGCAGCCCCACACCTTAGTTGATTTAGGTGGAGGTGGCCTTCCGACATCCCCAGGGCTGGCTGGCTAACATGTAATCACACAAGCTCGGCTATAAAACCAGCAAGACTCCACTTGCAGCTGCCCGGAGCTCCTGCCCTCACTGCTGGAAGAAGGAAGTGCATGGGGAATTTAAAATCCAAAGTAACTGTTTCACAGGCTGCCCTTCAAATGGAAGGAAAGTTTCAACGCTCCTCGCTCAAAAGAATTCTGTCATCTTCCCCCTTAGTTTATCTTTACTACATCATTCAAATCTCAGGACAATCAGATTTGCTTCCCTTCAGCTCCCTGGGAAGAACTACCAGAAGGCCCTGGGGCACTGAATGAGAGGAGCAACAAATTTCATCCAAATTGCTGGTGAGGTTCATGGAGCTTCTTTCTGTACAAGTGCAGATGGAAAGCGTTCCAAGGCTTTCACTTCATTCATGCCCATCAAAAAATAATACTCACCCAAGCCAGGCACATCTCCATCTGCCTGGAAAGGAGGCTGGCCTGGTCAAAATAAAGCATTTTTTAATACATGCATTTCATGAATTCAAACAATTTTTGGAGTTTCTGTGCACAGAGAAGCCCTCAGTCACGCTTCTGAATTACAGAGGAGGGACACAAAAAGTTACATAATAATTTTTTCCTCTGCATAATGCACTTGAATACCAACAACATGACCCTGCCAGCAAATCCTACAGAAACATTTCCTGCAGGATCAGGGTGGCTGCACCTGGACCATCAATGACTACACCACCACAGCCAGGTCCATTCCTGTTGTGGAAGGACAGGAATAATTCAGTTTCTTGAAGGGGGAAAGGTATCATGGTGAGATAGAAGTGCCTACAACATAGCAATTAGTTATTTTTGCTGCTATAATTAGCACTGCCATAAGGAGAAAATCAATGCTAACAGCAGCAGGCACAGCCTGCTCCCCTCCTCAGCTCTGCCTCTACCCTGAGATCTTGGCAAAACCTTGCAGGCACCCACACTCATACTAGTCAGCCACACTTCACAGGGCACATGGAAACTTGGGTTAGGCTGAATTCAGATTTTGGGTTTTTTTGTCTTCTTTGCCACTGAGACAGCTGAGTGCCTGTGTCCCAGTGGAAAGCTCTGGGTGTGTGCAGTTTCCCCCTATGAGCACACACATACACGCTCTGGGAGGGAGGGAGAATTGCCTCTGCAAAGAGGACAGCCAGCAGCTCACCAGAACCCTGAGGGGAAACCGAGAAAACATACCTTTAGGATGATTTTTAAAATTATTATTTTGTTAGTTTGCAGTTTGATAAGAGATTGGTTCCTCACATTACACGGGACAAATGGAGTAGGAGGGGGCTGTGGTTCAGGACACGAACCTGGAAATGGGCTATATTTGAACTTTTCTCCCTCCCTTTCATATCTTGCAGGGGTTTCCTGAGGCTTCAGTGTATTTTCTTTCGCTACTAAGGAATGCCACAACTGAGCAGCCTGTTTTCTGAATTCTCTGGTAGCTAATACAGGGTTGAGCTGCCACTGCCACCCCTCCTCTTCACAGGATGCTACCCAGAGTAACCACCCATGGCACAAAGCCTAGTCAGAACTCCTCCTCATCCATCAGAACAGTTGGAACAGGGAAATAAACGTGGAAGTCTTACTGAGACAGGGCCTGCAATGCAGCCTTATCAAAGAAAGTGCCAAATGCATGTGAAAGAGTGTGGAGGGTGCATAAGGCACAGGTGTTGCATGAGCTGAATTTTTTTTGAGATCCAGGATAAAAAATGCCTCCTAAGGATGGACTGCAGATGTTATCCAAGATCATTATCCAGATCTGAGCTCTTTGCCCAGGGGAAAAACGGCCTTGAGCTTTCCAGTCTCCTTCAGGCGTGACCCAACCCTTTCCCGCCTGCCGCTTGGCCCCGCCTCCATGTGCGGCTGCGCCGCTATTCCCAGGCCAGCAAAGAAAGAACCAGGCTTAGGAAAGAGGGCGCTAAAGTTATGGGCATAGCACAGGTTTCACCAGCAGAGAAACTCTCCTGATCCACGTCTCCCTCAGCTTCAGCCCATCCTCTGCCTCTTCGTTTGGGAGTCTCATGGGCACTGCCACCAGGCTTTTGCTCATTGGGCTGAAATCTTTTGTGTCCTTCTGCCCAGCACCAGCTGGAAAGGTTTTTCCCTGCAGCATCCCCTCTGGGCACTCCTGCCCTCCCACATCCATCAAACCACTTTCCCGATCCTGCAGCCCAGCTCTGAGAAAGGAAATTGGGAATTTTCCACATCTGTTTTAAACCAGATCAGCTGCTAATCTGGGCTTGGAAAAGGTTCCCTCTCACCCCAGAGAATGGAAAGGGGGCAAAGCAGAAGAGCAGGGTCACAGTAGTGGAGCTGAGCCCTTCAGTGAGGCCCAGCCCTTGGGAGAAAGGGAGGAGCGCAGGAACACCTGAACCACCAGGGCAGAAACTGAGATTGTGAAAGCCCAGCCTGAATGCTCCCTGCCTGGGGATTTTAGCCCCTCCAGTGATTAATGACAGGGTTGGGTAGAGGCGCTCAGGGGGAGCTGCACCCTTCCCCAGTGGCAAGGGCACTGTGTTGGCTCCCATCCATCAGGCTCCTGGCTCAACTCTGATCTTGGCACTCCACTGGCCTTGGACACGTTAAAAGCACTTATCCACAAACCCTAATAACAGTAAACACACCAATGTGAGCACAGCCATTAGACTCAATTGAAATATTATCATTCCCACTAATTTCACCTTTCATTTTAATAACATTCATTCAGCAAAGAGATGAAAAAGGTTTTAATGAGGAGGGATCAGCCTGACGTGTTTGGTTTCCCTCTTCCACTGCAGACAGGGCTGGGGATGGAATAACTCTGTCTTCAGAGCATGAAAAACTGGCAAACACGAGGCCTTCAAGGCCACACACTGAACAATGAGAAGAAACCAAACAACTGTAGAGCAGATTTCTCCAGCTGCCATGCAGCTTTCTCTTCTGCCATGCAATTCGGGATTTCTGGGCGAGGAGAGCGCAAAACTGGTGGTCTTCGCTGGACAAAACCAGAAATGTTTCTTGCACGCAGAAGAAACATCCTTTTGTTTGTGTTCGATGTCAGGGAGCCCCAGCGAACAGCCCCGGGAGACACCGGCACAGCTGACCACCCAATCCCCAGTGGCGCAGATGGAACAAAGGCCCGTTTTTAGCACCCCACGTCAGAGTTTCTGGCCAGGAGGCTGCGAGTGCCTAGCCCCGCAGCGGCTGCTCCAGGGACCCGCGTCCCGCCGCTACGCTCTCCCACGCCCCCGCCCGCCCGGCACTTCCCTCGCCGCGGCCCCGCCGGCCATGTCGCGGGGCTCCCGCCTGGCGCTGGCCGTCTCCGCGCTGCTTTCCGCCGCCATCGTGGCAGCCGTGCACGTCCAGCAGCGCCGGGAGCTGGAGGTGAGTGCGCGCCGCGTGGCGCGGCGAGGAGGCGGCGGGCGGGGCCCTGCCTTCGCTGCGGCCCCGCCCACCAGCCGGACAGGCCCCGGGCCACAGGCCCCGCCCCCTCACTTGGCGACCTGCCCTGCCCCCACTTCCGGGCTCAGCGTGGGCCCCCGCCCACCTCTAAGCAACGCCCACCGCCAAGCCCCGTCCCGCGCTTGCGGACACGCGCCTGAGCCCACGTGTCCTTGCTCCATCCATCCATCCCCGCAGCTCCTTGCCTCTGCCCTTGCCTAAGCCGGTGCCCCAGCACTGGGGGCTGCGGGCGCTGTGTGTGCCCAGCCCGGCTCCCAGAGGCCAGAGCTGCCCCTGCCCAGCGCTGCCCCACTGGTGCTGCCTCGGCTGCACTGCCCCTGATGGTGCTCTCTCTACAAGCTATCCCTTCTCTGCGTTTTCCTGCCTTGGCGCCTGTGCTTTCCATGCTCTTTTAGCTGCACCAGCTCCTTAATGCTGTCCTGCGCGTTTCCCTTCAGGGACAAATATCAGCGAGGAGCTCCAGGTGAGGCTCGGTGGAGGTGCTTCCCTCCCTCTCCAGCAGCCAGCATGCAGGGAGGATGTGATTCTGCAGCCTCAAGGCCAACCCCCTGGCAGTATTCCCAGGGCTCTCCCTGTCTAGCTGTGCTGTCCCTGGTGTGCCCTGTTTTTTTCCAAAAATGCACCCTGCTGAAGGACAGACAGCACTGCGCTGTGCCATGCCCCTGCTCTCTTCTTGTTCGCCTGAGCAGCCACAGTGCAAGCTGTTAGAAGCACCATGTGATAATTGAACAGGGTGGTTCTCTGTGCTACATTTACAAAAATAAGGGAATTCCTGGCAGACAGCCTGCGTGCAAGAGAGCCCACAGCCAAAAGGTGTCAGGTTTGACCATGGTGAATCCTAACACAGAGCAGTCCTGCCTGGGACTAAAAGCTGTGTGGTTGTGTAAAGGTGTGCTGTGTGGGCAGTGAGTGTGCTGGTTTGCACCCTACTGATGAGCCAAAGGTTAGGGCACACATCTGATCCTTCTCCACTTACATACAAAAAAAATCTAGAAAAAGCCTGTGTTAAATGACACTGAAGTAATCAGAAGTTACAGAACATCAGAGTTCAAATTCTCAATCCATAGTTCAGCTCAGCTGGTTGTTGCTTGGGCTTTATGATACATTCTGTAATTGGAGGGTTATATTTTATCCCCCTCAAGAGATTGTCAGTGCTTGAGAGTGATGGAATTTGGAGGATGAGACTGGTCTGGGTAAGGAAAAAGGCAAGTTTGTGTGAGCAGGAGTTGGAGAACACTCTGAGTGGTACAGGCAAGGAGAGGAAAGTTGGGATCCTGGAGTGGCAACCAGCAATGGCTTTGCACTTGCCAGAGCTGATGATGTGCTGGGTAGATCACCTAACACATTTTATGTAGATCATATCACATCACATATTTGTAGCTGGCTGTTCTCTAATTCAGGGTGCCTGCCTTGAGCCACTGAGGATCTGGCAGGCGTATCTGCTAAATGCTCCTGAACTAAACTGCAGCTGCAATTAATGGCAGTTGTACTTTGAACATGTGCTGCAGAATAAACATCACCCTTGGGTGTTTCCATGGGACACCTAAACTTCATTCATATTTTTGACCAAAATCCTTGGCTAATACCTATCCAGAAGGGCCAAGGCTCCAAGCTTATGTTTTAGGAATTAAATCTGAGATTTTCTTTTTATATTTCTTCATGGCCAAGTCAAGCAGTAGTGGCTTGATGTTAAACAGATCCAGTTATTTAGATAACATAATGGAAATAAATAATGTGGGTATTTTACAGTCCTGGTGTAGAGATTATTTCAGGTTTATCTTTATGCAGATAAATAAACTTTTGACTTTTATAAATTGATGTGCCAGGCCCAGAGAGATTTGAGCTTGCACATGCTTTTCATGCCTGCAGAAGACAAGGAAGGCTAACTTCTAAGAATAGAGGAAGATGAGAAGATTAACTTTTTCATAGATTTTTCTCACTTGTGACACTCAGATTATAAAGGTGTCTTTTGCATTTTCAAAGTACATTAACCATCTGGAAGATTGCAGTGTTTTGTGAAGGAAAAGGGATTACATTCTTGGTGCAATTGATCAGTTACTTTGTATCTCCCCACATGTTTATTTTTAAATTAACTAATAGTGACATAATAACAAGTTTATGAATTTAATGTTCAGTTTCAAATTACTGATTTGTAGCCTGAATTTAGTTGATGGAAGCTGGTTGGAAGGAACTGGTTTTATTCGATTAATTTCTGGAGAGAGTTTTAATTATTGGCTGACATATGTGTCTGTGCATTTTCTTAACAAGATAAGATTATTTCTTAAACAAAACCTTTCTGTTTTGATCTTGATAGGAGAAATTATTGCATTTGAAGTGTGCAGTCATTAGCATGCTAGGTGAGGAATAAAACTCTGTGATAACTTGTCAAATAATAGTCACAAACATCCTCTCAAATGACTTCAGGGTCAGCTTTCAAATAAATTATTTGCAGGTGCATTTTGGCATCATTCAAATGGGTCACAAATTATTGATCTTTCGTCTAATTATCAAAGTATCAATGTGAATAAAAATTGCTGGGTAAGAGAGCGAGAAGCATATGGAGGAAACAAGGAGCAGTTGGGATATTCTCAGAACTTTTTACACCCATTGAGGGGTTGCACCCCTGGTTGAAAGCTGCTGGTGTTGTGTTGCACATTATGTATTTTTATATATATATGTCATATATTTACATGATATATAACAAACATTTTCGGTAAAGGGGATATTTTTGAAGCAAGTGCCTTGCTTTTTCAAGAGTTTGGCATAAGCAGGCTGTGGGTATTTTTTTAAAATTAAGACATGAGATGAAAAAAGCAAATGTAAACACATGCCAGTTTTTCTTAAAATAGTTTGCAGTTTGTCACAAATTACCTCTAAGCAGAGAAGTTTTGAGGAGCTTATTCTGATTTGGTATAGCTTTAGGTCAGAGATAACAGGACTTTTTAGCTCACATCCATCCTACATGGCATGGGAATTACAGGCTCCTAGCATTTACTTGCTCAATAGCTTTGTCAGTTAGTAAACTGAACCATCTGAAGTGAGCGCAAATAAAGCACTTTTTGGTATAGCAGTACTGGATATTGGCTCCTGAAGATTCCAACTACGTTAAGTTGCTGTGGCAAAGACCCTGTAAAGGCAGCAGAGGGAACAGCCTTGCAGGAGCCTGAGTGGAGTTGATCACGACCAGCATCCCTGGGCTGTGATAAACCCTGTCCCTTCTGTTTTCAGAGGCTGCGAAGTGGCGTCATCAGAGATCTTGAGCGTCAGAATCAGAAAAAGGAGAACATTCACCTGTTAGAAGAACAGATTGCTCTGACAAAGCAACTCATGGAAGATAGAGACAAGGCTCTAATGGAAGAACGTTCCCAGCAGTCCTAGGCACAGGCCTGGTTCCTTAGAGGTTTGATTAAAGACGTTTGAAGTTTATTTGCATCTCACTTCTTGCAGGTGTTTTAACAAGCAGAGGTAATCTGTGAAAGACTGGTTATTTAGTATAAATTATAATCCAGCCCCTAAGGCTTTAGGGCAGATAAAAGCCCATTTCCTCTGTGATTGGTACTTGGACTGTGGAGACTTGGCTGTAGCACATCACTTGTGGATGGACTGAAGGTGGGGAGGAACAGCTTGTTGTCCTGCAGGCTCCCTCTAGGATGGCCAACAATGTTCACATGAGTGGGCTGCTCAGCCGCCACGATGATGAAGCCACCAGAACCTCCACCTCTGAGGGCCTGGAGGAGGGTGAGGTGGAAGGGGAGACTCTCCTGATTGTGGAGTCTGAGGATCAGGCTTCTGTGGATTTATCACATGACCAGAGTGGGGACTCCCTGAACAGCGACGAGGGTGAAGTGTCATGGATGGAGGAGATGTCCTATTACTGTGAGAGGTGCCAGAAGTGGATCCCAGCAAGTAAGGCTGCCTATTGTGTTGTGCCTGGCTATAGTGGGTGTTTGCAAGGTGTTTGTGCTGTCCTGCATCCCTGTTTCACAGCTTTTTAGGCTTACCCCATCCTGTGGGTGATGTAGGTGATGCCTGCTGGCAGGGGCTGTGTTAGACACCTCCGTCTAGGAGCTGTGTGTGTCCAGAGCTGGTGCTCTCTCTAAGGAAGTCAAACTGTCTGATTCAATTTGTAGAAAACGTTAAACTTCAGAACCGTGCCCACCCTCACAATTCTTGCCGCTGTTTAAGGGCTTGGGCCAAGTGACCTGATCTCTCTGCTTACTCAGATAATGACCCTTGCTGTAAAGCTCTGGGGAGGAAAAGGACTTTGTGTGTTACTTTTTTTTCCTTCCCTGTGGATTTGTCACATCTGTGGGGTATATGGCTAAATCTCAACCTTAACGTTTTCCCAATAATGTGAATTTAAGTTGGCCTAGAAACATGCCCAGCCTTCAGCAGCCAGCTCTGGGGAGTGTTAGGAGTAAACTGCAAAACTGGATGTCTCTCCTCTGGCACTTGACATAAGATATATACTGTTAGTAGTGTAATAGACAAATTTACTTTCTGAATACTGGATTATCTGATCTGTTATTACATCCAAAAGGCAGGTATTGCTAAATACTGGTTGGCTTTGGTTTTGGTGAGGGGATTTTTGTTTGGTTTGATTTGGGGGTTTTGTGGGTTTTTGTTTGTTTGTGGTTAGAAGTAACAAACTGTTTAGGTGGCACTTGCCTTGCAGATATGTCAGAGCTGCCCTTTTTGCCTTCTAAGAATTTGCCAAAATTTATAGTGTAAAAATCTCCTCTCAAGGTGTGTTAGTGAATGCTTAGGTGTTAATGTAATGCAACCAGCCCCAGACCATTAAATTACTATGCAGTAAAGGGAAATGTAACTTGAAATATATTAATTTAAAAAATGAAGCAGAGTTAAAGGTAGCATGAACTGTTTCATGCTCGAGCACTTGATTTAACACTCAACTTGTTTTATTTTAAAAATATATTCCTCTCTGCAGTTGCTGTGGAACAAATCCAAGGAGCAGAAAAGGCCAGTTGCAAAGCAACAGTAATCATATACAAACGTGCAGAGTAAACGAGCTGTCAAAGGGAGATACTGTGCTTTTACCTAATCATTCAGTTCTAGGGAGTTCAGTTGTCACTTGTGAAAATAGCAAACGTGCTCATCAAATAATCACTTTTTTACATTGAATTGCCATTTAGAAATTCCCTTAATCTACCAAGTGTGAGGGGTTTATCCCCCATCAGACACAGTTGGAACATGAATTCTGCAATTCAGTATAGAAGCAGGGTAACCATATGTTAAAAAATGCTTGATCTATACAGTAAAAGAGAGGACATCCTTGTAGAGAAATATCTTTTGAGTGTGACTTTCCAGAAACACTCTAGTCTTAAGTTTCTCTGTCCTCTGATGTAATTTTTCAGTTGTTCATGTTTTTGTAAATTAACTCCTGGTGAGTTTAGAAGCTCTGATTCATATGATCTTCTTTCTTCTGCTGTAGAGACACAGAATTAGAGCCTTTGGGTGCATGAGGGTTTACGGGTGGTTCTGTCATTTTTATTCAGACAAACCTGATCTTGGAAGAAATCCAAATTTCCTTTGCAGCACTTTTTCCTATAAAAGGACAAAAAGATTGATATTTACCTTTTCATTTTAGGTCAATTGAGAGAACAGCTCAGCTATCTCAAAGGAGATAACTTTTTCAGATTTACTTGCTCTGATTGCTCAGAAGATGGGAAGGAGCAATTTGAACGTCTGAGATTAACATGGCAACAAGTAAGTGAAATGTTTGTGCCAGCAAAACAACCATAAGGCTTTCTGAAATTGTTGTTCATGATGTATATGCTACCTGGAGAAGGAGGATCAGGTATTGGTAAGAAAGGAGCATTTGCGTGAACTTCAGAAATTAATTAGCTGAGGATTGCTTGCATATGAGAGGTGCAGCATTTGGCAGGGAAATTGAATTTTTTTTTGTTGTTTGGGTTTTTGTTTTGCTTTTTTTGTTGTTGTTGTTGTTTGTTTTTCCTTTCCTTTATGTTGCTCATGAATTCATGGCCTCAATCAGGTTTGGAAAAGCAAAATAAATGCTATTTGGCTTCTAGGCATGAACAGTTTTTTGTATCTAAGGAAAGGTAAAACTGGTGAGGTGGCAACATAGAAACAGAAAGCTTGCCAGCTCCCTGGGTACAAAGCTTCAACCTGGATGCTTATGCACTAACATCAGTCTTTGCTGAAATTCACTGTTCCCATCATTTGCACTCCTGAGCAATCAAAATAACATCTGTTTGCATCCTCTGGGCCCGTAATGGTGTGTTGGGTCATGGAATATCATAGAACCACAGGATCAGCTAGGATGGAAAAGACCTTTGAGATCATCAAGTCCAACCCGTGACCTAACAGCACATGGTCAACCAGATCACGGCACTGAGTGCCCCATCCAGGCTTTCCTTAAGCACCTTCAGGGATGGTGACTCCACCACCTCCCTGGGCAGCCCATTTCAATGCCCAATCACTCTTTCTGTGAATAAATTTTTCCTAATGTCAGCCTAAACGTACCCTGGTGGACCATAAAATGTGTCCTCTTCTCCTATCACTTGTTGCCTGGGGGAAGAGGCTGAACCCCCACCTGGCTGCACCCTCCTGTCAGGGAGTTGTAGAGAGTGATAAGGTCTCCTCTGAGCCTCCTCCTCTCCAGCCTAAACACCCCCAGCTCCCTCAGCCATTCCTCATAGGATCTGTGCTCCAGAGTCTTCACCGGCCTTCTCTGGATGTGCCCCAGCACCTCAGCATCCTTCCTAAATTGAAGAGCCTGGAACTGGACACAAGGCTTGAGGTGTGGCTTTACCAGTGCCCAGTACAGGGGAAGAATCACTGCCCTGGTCCTGCTGGCCACTATTCCTGATCCAAACCAGGATGCTGTTGGCCTTCTTGGCCACCTGGGCACACTGCTGGCTCATGTTCAGTCTGCCATCAGTCAGTATCCCAGGTCCCTTTCTGCCTGACCTCCCTCCAGCTGCTCTGTCCCCTGTAGTGCTGCAGGGGGTTGTTGTGGCCAAAGTGCAGGACTCAGCACCTGGTCTTGTTAAGCCTCCTGTTGTTGGATTTGGCCTATGGATCCAGCCTGCCCAGCCCCCACTGGATGGTGTCAAAGGCTTTGCTGAAGTCCAGGTAGACAAAATCCACAGCCTTCCCTGGATCCACCAGGCAGGTCACCTGATCATAAAAGGAGATCAGGTTGGTCAGGCAGGACCTGCCCCTCCTAAACTCATGCTGTAGGTGCCAAGTGATGGCACTCAAGATGATCTGTTCCATAACCTTGCCAGGCACCGAGGTCAGGCTGACAGGCCTGGAGCTCCCTGGATCCTCCTTCCAGCTCTTCTTACGGATGGGTGTCATACTGGCCAACCTTCAGCCATCAGGTACCTCCCTGGTGAGCCAGGACTGATGGTAAATGAGGGAGAGCAGGTTGGTGAGCTCTTCCACCAGATCCCTCCGCACCCTAGGATGCATCTAAGAGGCTCAGCAGGTCATCAACTGCTTCCTCCTGAATAATAGGAGGGCTGTTCTGCTCCCTGTCCCCATTTATCAGCTCAGAAGGCCACTTGTCCTGAGAACAAGCTGTCAGATATTTGAAAATATCAGCCTTGTTGGCTTTTCCTTGATTCTTACACACAGGCACTCAGCCTTATCATGATGTAAGATGATTTGAAACAATTGTAACTCCTGCACTGTTTTCTTGTGGTGGCCAGTGCAGGGGAAAAGGTTGGTATAGGTAGAGGTCTATGCTGGCAGACTGGCAGATGCCAAGTTCGACACTGGGAGAGCAAAGGCTGCTGGCATTGCCCAAGTCTCTTCAGAATGCCATGCAGAAGAAGCAGGCAAAATGGAAATGAGTGAAGAAGAAACTGTGACCATCTCTCTGATCTTCCAGCAGCCAGAGCTGCTGCTGCTTCTGGGTAAATGGAATTGGGAGAAGTGGTCAAACTAACTTACCTGAAGCAGGAAGAATGGGGACAGTGATTTCTGGATTTTTTTTTACAGTATGTGGCCTCAAGAGCTCCATATCTTTAGCCAGTTGAAAAGAGAATTATTTTTGGCATCCTGAGACACTGTCCCACGTGACTTTAAAACCCACAAAATCCTAGTTACCAAACTAAGAGGGGTTGTGAGGTAGAAATAGGGTGAAGGGGATGTTAAAGCTGTCCATATTTCTTCATTTTGATATCTTTGACAATGCATCCCAGAAAGCCTAGGTCCACTGTGAGGAAATTAATCTCCCTAAGAAAAGCAGATTTCAGACTTCTCTGAGGGTGAAATGCAAGTTGTTATTGGAAGTAGTGCCAAACCAAGGCTGTGTGATTGTTGAAAGATGATCCCAGCCTAGCTGACTTTAGTTTTGTTCTCATAAATTAATTAAGTAAATATAATTAACAGTTGGTAACCTAGAATTGAAAGAGGTGAGATGTTTTTCAAACCTGCCCATTAGTTTGGGTATGTAACAGGTCAGAGTGATTTTGGTTGTGAAGTGTGTGTGAAAGACCATTGTCACAATGTTTCTGATGTATTGGATAGTGGGATTACTTGTGACTTTTTTTTTTTTATTTGAAAGACTATTTCCCTACCTCCACATTACATTCAGACACCAGCTGTACTGTAATTCATTTATACAACAGCTGCTCAATTCTTGTGTCTCAGCACAAACCTGCATAACTAGACATTAACATTCCTATGGGATGGAGAAATCTCTGGAAGAATATGAATCTAACAATAGAAAGACAAGAATGGGCAGCACAAAACCAGGAAGAAGATGGACTGCAGAAATTTCCTGTGAGATGTTGCAAAAATAAGATATTTATAAGGGAGCAAAGTTTTGTGTGTGTATGTGGCAGCTGTGGGGGTCTGTTCTGCAGAAAAAGCAGAAGGGATTCACTTGTGTCCAACACTTTCTGTTTCAGGTTGTCATGTTAGCAATGTACAACTTGTCTCTGGAAGGAACAGGCCGTCAGGGGTACTTCAGATGGAAAGAAGACATTTGTGCTTTTATTGAGAAACACTGGACTTTCTTATTAGGGAACAGGTAAAGACATGATATTTCCCTGAGGGTCTGGTTGGTGAGCCAAAGGAATTAAAACCTGTTATACAGATGGACAAGAATCCTGGTTAATTTGGTGACATCTCTGTTGAGCCTCACAAGTGATGAAAAGGAGGACTTAATATTGAGAATCTGAATGCAGGCATGAGGGGTACACTAGAGAAAGAATCAGCATTTCTTAGTGGGGATCAACAACCCCAGGAAAGTCACACAAAAGCAATAGAAATGCATGTATTTTGGATTACTTCTTATCTTCCTTTAGACAGCATATGAACCTACAAAGAATTGAGTTTTTCTAAACAGTCACAATGATCCTGGTATTGCCAAACTTTAGGAACAAAAATGTGGTCCAGCAAAGTGCTACGTTCCTTGGCTATAAAGCTTGCAAGGACCAAATTCTTCAAGAAGAACTGAACCTCATCTTTTAGATTGTTTTGAATCTTGATGAAATGGCTTGTCACCCTGTTTTCAGCCTTCTAAATTGGAGTCAGAATTTCTCACGCACTTTCATGTAAACAAAGCAATGTTTTTCATAAATATCTATATTGTTTACATTCTTCTCTGTAGGAGGGACACTTTCTTAGACCGGTGGAATTGAAGAGGTTGAACCTCAGTCATCCAATGTGGTCTCATTTCTAGAAATCTATATAAACTGAAAGAAAAAATTAAACTTGCTCATTTCCCACTCCGACTCTGCTGTGGTCTCTGCGTCTCTCTTGGGATAGTAGTGTGCCAGGCTCTTACATAGTAGCTGTTAAAGAACTGAAACATTTTTCACACTGTCAAAGTAGGAACCCCTCTTGTGGAGTGCAGCCTTCATTTTCCAGGTGAATAGCACATTTTTTCTGAGCATGCTGAAGCTGTCAAACCCAAGCCTCACTGTTAAAGCATGTGCTTTGGAAGCAGGAAAGGAACTGAGCAGTCCTTGGAAGTTGTAGATTTAATTGACTTCACAGCTTCTTTTCTTCCCCAGGGATTTCTCTGTTGTAAGATCTGGCCTTTCTTCCTAATCAGATTTGGTCTTTGGCTTTGCTTTCAGTGCTTGTCTGTGCCTGCTTGCTCAGAAATGTTAGTATTTGTCCTCTCTGGAAGACACAGGGAGCCTGACAGGAGGGCAGCTGGTGGCCCATTGTCCCTCATTCAGGGAGCCGATGCCTCCCAGGGTTTGCTGCTGCCTTTTGAGACTTGCCCTGGGAACTGGGCACTCCTTGCTCTGATTAAAATTCAGAGAGTGATTCCTGGCCTCAGACACAGCATTCCCACTTGACTGGACAAGCCACTGATGAAACAGAGACAGCTGAATTTTCTGTGTAGCAGTACAAGCTGTGCAGTGATCTTCTTCCTTGGCATATTGAAGCACAGCTTATCCAGATTTACTGTAACACTCCAGACTTTGTGCTGCTGCAGCTGGGTTTGATCCCCTACCTTTGAGGTTCAGTACCCCAAGGTGTGTAAGGGCGGCACTTGGGCAGCAGTGAACCTCAACTCAGCCAAGCCTTGGCAAGTACAGAAGTTTCTGCATGTGGGGGTGTGCAAAGGCAAGAAGTGATCCTGAGATTCTGGGCAACTGAGGTTAGAATCTGCACCATGAACCTGACTCTCCAGAGTCAGGGCAATTCTTTAGTATTGCTTTTCACCTCTTCCCTAGGTGATATCTTAGTTAGCCCTGTGACCAGTTCCTAAAGGAACAAAAAATGCTCAGATGCCCAGTAAGAGTACACTATCCAGCAGAAGGAAAGGCTTAAATGCAGCTCCTGGCCTCCAAGGGGCCAAAAGAGTGCTTCAGGAGTAGTTCAGTGGGTGTGTGTCAGTGCCACTGGCAGAAACACTGTCCAGGGTGGAAGCACAGCTGGTGAGTGGGGACCTAACCTTTGTTTTCCTCTCTCCCACCACAGGAAAAAGACCTCAACATGGTGGAGCACAGTCGCTGGCTGTCTCTCTGTGGGGAGCCCCTTGTTTTTCCGCTCGGGGGCACAGGAATTTGGAGAACCGGGATGGTGGAAGCTGGTTCATAACAAACCCCCAACACTGAAACCTGAAGGAGAGAAGCTGTCAACATCTGCTCTGAAGGCAAAAGGTAACGCTGTGCCAAGTAGTGCGTAGATTCCTTGCTGGGCCAGAGCTGGGAGAGGTGAAAAAAGCTGAGTTAAAACCAGTTTGTGTGCATGGACAGTTCCTTAGTTTCGTTCTGCTGTAATGGTTGATGGAAGAGACCTATGGTGCATATGGTAGTGTGAGAAACCTATCATATTTTATTACCTTTTTCCATTGTGCTGATTTATAGGGTTTTGGGGTTTGTGCAGAGTGGTTTTGGCTGGGTTTTTTTTTTAGCTGAAATCCACAATTTTCCCACTTTTCTTTACCCTGGGGGATGTCTTATCTCTTGTCACTAGATGCAAATTCTCCTCTGTGTGGAGGAACAAAATTTGGGCCTTAATGAGCCTTTAGTCAAACATTGGCTTAATGCTACACGTCCCAGGGTGAATTTCCTGTACACATTCAAAACCCCATCTTTTAAGCTTTGTAGCCAGTGTGGTTTTGACTGGGTAGCATGAATCCAGTGACTACAGGAGCTCAGAATAAGCAAACTTCTTCTTTAGCAGCTTCCAAGCCCCCACTAGATCCCATCATTACTGTGGAAGGCCTTCGGAAGCGGGTGAGCCGCAATCCAGTTGAGTCAGCCATGGAACTGAAGGAGAAGAGATCCCGCACTCAGGAAGCCAAGGATATTCGGAGAGCCCAGAAGGAGGCGGCCGGATTCCTGGACCGCAGCACTTCCTCCACTCCCGTGAAGTTCAGCAGCCGTTGCCGCCGGCCTGACATTGTCCTGGAGAAAGGAGAGGTCATCGACTTCTCCTCCCTGAGCTCATC
This sequence comes from Cettia cetti, assembly GCA_013401135.1. Lineage (NCBI taxonomy): Eukaryota > Metazoa > Chordata > Aves > Passeriformes > Sylviidae > Cettia > Cettia cetti. The sequence continues at coordinate 27,877 of VZUI01035009.1, read as the reverse complement.
CGACCGCACGCCTCTGACCAGCCCCTCTCCGTCCCCATCCCTGGACTTCTCTGCTCCCGGCACTCCTGCCTCGCACTCAGCCACTCCCAGCCTGCTCTCGGAAGCAGATCTCATCCCAGATGTCATGCCACCACAGGCGCTGTTTCATGGTAAGAGCCACCATGGGTTTTGTTTAGTTGATGAACCATGTGCAATTTTCTAGGAATATTTTTTAAAAAATAAGCTCCCAATGAGCTGCAGGATTCTTTCAGGATAAGATGGAAAGTAACTGGCAATATTCTGTTGTCTTAATTGAGTGTGAGAATTGACTGTTTTTCTATAGTTTTATCACCAGCTTTTAAGGCCAGAAGAAACCCTCATTATCATTTTCTGAGAGATCCTGAATAAACAGTGGGTAGACTTCACACAGCAACTGCTGGACCACTCAGCATAAGCATTTCACTGCAACACAGATTACACTGCTACGTAGCAAGTCTAGTTTTGTCTCAAATGTTTTTCATGAGAGAAATTTTATTCCCATGGTAATGTCCCAGTATTTTATAAGTTTGATGGTGCTGATTAAGGGATGCTAAATTTCAGTGAGATTACAAAGCAGTGATGCAGGCTGAATTCTCTTAGTTCCTTAAGAAGCCAGTCTTCTGGGTGACAGGAAGAATAGTGAGGTTCTGTAGAGGACAGAACCTCTCCAAGCTATGCTAGCTGAAGATACAGCTCACCAGCTTGATTTTTTAATCCCCCGTCTCTGGGAATTTTCAGCAGCTTAATGTTCCTGAAAGAACATCTGCTTGCATCTCAGGAGGGGCACAGTTTCCTGATGCCAAACTACAAGACACTTTGGGAACAGAATTGATTCTGTGTCCTGGAATTGGATTCTTTTCAGCACTGTGGGGGCGGGCGGAACCCCAGTGGCTCTGCCCTGGAGAGAATAGAATTGTGCAACTCCTTCCAGACCCTAAGATAACAGTCCAGCTTTCTGGTCAGGGCGACTCTCAGGAAGACCCACAAGCACCCTCGGGACTTTATGTAGATCTGTTGTAAACGATTGGCCTTGTACCCTTTCCCCCACTCACCTGGGTCCCTATAAAATGCCTAAAAATCCCCCTGATTGCCGGGAATAAGCACCTCCCATCCAAAATCAGATCTGGGAGTACATAGAAAATGAAGTGTGCTGGGTAAACCCACATTATTGTTCCTTAGCAGAAAAATGCTGTGACAGCCATTTTTGAAATGGGACTTTGATGTTTAAATTATTTTTTCTTTCCCTCTGGATTATTTTGTTCTGTTCCACAGATGATGAAGAGATGGAAGGAGATGGAGTCATAGATCCAGGAATAGAGTATGTTCCCCCTCCCAGTGGGACAGCTGGTGCTGGCACCATGATAACAAGCAGAAAAAAAGTGAGGACAGCTGAGCAGATCAAGCAAGAGGTGGAGAGTGAAGAAGAAAAAACAGAACGGATGGAAGGTGACAATGAAGATCCTGAAGAGTCAAACACGCCCTTGCAGGTGAGAGGACGAGACAAGGGGAAGTCACAGCTGGAGAAGGATGCTAAACCCAGAGTTCCCAGGCACACCTCAGTTAGCATCTATGAGGAAAAGCTGCTGCTGAAGAGACTGGAAGCCTGTCCCAATGCCTTGAGCATGACCCCAGAGGCCCGGAGGCTGAGGTGCAAGCTGCTGGTCAGGCAGGCCAAGAGGGAAAGAGGACTCCCACTCTTTGACTTGGACCAGGTTGTGAATGCCGCACTGCTCCTGGTTGATGGGATTTATGGAGCCAAAGAAGGTGGTGTCTCCAGGTCCCCAGTAGGGCAAGCAACATACAGAACTACTAGCCAGGACTTCAGGATCTTGGACAGATATCAGGTGGGTGTTCCCAAATTTAGGTTAGCTTTTGGCATTGGTTATTTTAAAGCTTTTGCTGCAGCCAGCAGTGTCATATTGAGTTTATCTGAATCCTAAAGTGAAAAGGATTATGTGAACAAGACTCATTTTGGCTTGGGGCTGTGTCCCCAGCAATGCTCTCCTAAGTCCCTTTCTTCTTGGGACATGCTGGTTCAGCACTGCTCTCTGTTAGTGTCAGCAACACAAATGTCAATGTATTTGTACTCCAGCCCTGCCCGGATGCTGGTGGTGGAGGCCTGGAAGACCCAAACAGGAGGATGCTCTTTCGTGTGTGTAGGAGGGAGATGACTTGCAGCACGTTCAGGTTTGGGCACCCAATTTGGGATTGCCCAGCAGACTCCAGAGGTGGCACCACTGTGGTCCAGTCCACCCTGTCACACTGAAAGACCCTTACTCTCCCTCCATATGATTCCCTTATGATCAGTTAAATTGCTGACTGACCTTCCTGCAATTGTTGTGCATTTTTTTGTGCATCCAGACAATGCTACCTGCCACAAAAGGATATCGCCAGCAGACAACCAAGTTTCTGTACCGCCTGGTAGGCTCAGAAGACCTCCTGACAGACCACAGTATTGTCAGCCCTTACACCTCCCGTGTCCTTAAACCTTACATCAGGTACAGAGGGTCTGAGCTTGCTCTTGGCTTGTGCATCGCCAGCCCACGGAGAGGACACCTTTCTTGGGCAGTGCTCCTCACTCCTCCTCAAAGTACAACCCAGTGCACCATGGTAACCCTGAAGGGATAGTGTTTGATTTAGCTGAGTGGTGAAAGGGATTGTATTGGGAAGGGGAATCTCCAAGAGGGGGCAAGGGCAGAGAGGGCATTGCTATAGCCATTCCTTGCAAGTTGCACCTGCTCTTGGGTCAGAACAGTGATTTCCTTGCCTATACTGTAAGGAAAGACTGGCTGGACATGCTGCAGGTCTGAAAGTGTCCTGGCCTCTGGTACAAGGATGTCGCCTTGTTTCCCAGCCTTCAGCCTTGGAGTCAGAAATTTCATGTAAACAAAGTAATGTTTACTAGAACTTTTTATCATGTTTTTACATACCTTTCTGTGAAAGGACAATTGATGGACACTTTCTAAGACCAGTGGAGTTGAAAAGGTTGAACCTCAGTCTTCCAATCTGGTCTCCTTTTTAGAAATCTATATAAGCTGTAAAAAAAATTAAGCTTCCTCTTTTCCTGCTTCGACTCTGTGGTGATCACTGCATCTCCCTCGGGACAGCATTGCACTACACAAGGGTGTTTTTGCTGAGCTAGGGGCTGTTTCCCCATGTGAATGGAAGACTGTTCTTTTTTTTTTTTCTAAAGCTGAGTGTGCCAGAAGATATTTCATGGGCAGTACTCATTTAGATACAGTGGCAATTCTTGTTGCTCACTTGCTTTTTGTGTTTCCTTTTTATGTTCCTGGTAGACGTGATTATGAGACCAAGCCCCCAAAACTCAGGCTGCTGGCAGAAATCCGGGCAAATCCACACAGGAATGATCTCAACAGGAAGGCTGAGCCAGAAGCACCCATTGATTATTGCTACGTTCGCCCTAATCACATCCCCACTATAAACTCCATGTGCCACGAATTCTTCTGGCCTGGTAAGATTTCTCCAGTGCTTGGGTTTCCAAGAAAGAAGTGGTATTGTTCAGAAAAAAAAAAGTTCTTGGGACAATTTTTTCTTCAGTTGGTTCAATCTGGCTTGTTATTAGACATCCATTATCTGATGTCACAGGAATGCATTTGAGGTGGAAACATGGGTTTGGTGTCTTTGTCTCTTGAGATCTGGCAATCAGCACAGCACTTACAAAACTAGGGTAGTTTGGTAGTTAACTAAACTTAAGCACCTAGTGAAATGTTTTGGAGAATCAGGGGTTGAAATAAACAGTTTTATACCAGGGATTACTGTTCTTTACCTTTGTGAGAAGGTTTCTTCCTAGCAGTCATAAGTCAGAGTGAAGGTTGGGAAGTCGTATGAGGAGTGGCTGAGGTTGCTTGGTCTGTTCAGCTTGGAGAGAAGGAGACTGAGAGGAGACCTCATCATGGTCTGCAGCTTCTTCAGGAAAGGAAGCAGAGGGGCAGGCACCCATCTCTGTGATGACAGGACCCATAGAATGGCTCTGAAGCTGTGTCGGGGAGGTTTAGGTTGGATATAAGAAAATGTTTTCACCCAGAGGGTGGTTGGGCACTGGAATAGGCTCCCCAGGGCAGTGTCACAGCGCCAATCCTGCCCAAGAGGAGTTTGGACAACGCTTTCAGGCACACGCTGTGATTCTTGCGGTTGTCCTATGCAGGGCCAGGAGTAGGACTCAATGATTCTTGAGGGTCCCTTCCAACTCAGCTTATTCTGTGATTCACTGAATTGCTTTTACAACTGTAGGCTCCACTGTGATGTTCTTTATTTCTTCAAATCTCAGTAGTTACAAGGTATGGGAAAGATTTGGTTTGTATTTTTCTGTGTCATTTCTGGAACTACAGGTTCTTTGGGGACAATGGCTGCCCTTTCTGGGGGTGGTTACGAGGTTGCAGTCTTCATTTCTTCTGAAATAATAATAGGGATGTTCATCTGCTGCATGCCTCAGCTTCTGATCAGCAAACAATGCAGCAGACTAATTTAGAAAAGCCCAGTACAAACAGTACACACATTTATTCCAGGTAACTGTTTGCTTTGTGTTTTGATTTGCAGATAGTGATTCAGCAGGGCTGTAGTTCAGCAGTGCCCATGCGCTGCAGTCAGGATGGGAGTTCTTTTTGCTACTCATTACATGCAAATTGTACAGTGTCGGGGGAAATAACCTGGCACGCCTTTCCTTTCACAAGCTGTTTTAGAGCTTATGAGACACTTGCAATCCCAGCAGAGGCTGAACTGCTTTGTCATAGTCTCTCCTCTCCTGATAATGCATTTGAAATTCTGGCCAAGTTGGGTTACAGCTTCATTAAGTTCTTCAGGACTCACCCTGTTTTATTTAACCTAACAGGCATGGGTGTGTTCCACCCAACTGTGAACTATTCATCATTAAATCAGAAAGCTGACACTCCAATCACTCTCCTGGGATGGGAGGAGGGGGCTGGGATATGATTGTTGCACCTTGGTTGTGTTTTAGCAGGAGAAGGAGGTGAGGAAGTGATTCTTGGGAGGTAAAGCCTGGATGCAAAGGGTTTAGCTGGTACAGCCTGGGGGTGGGAGGCAGGGATATATAACTGGGTGAGCATCATTAAACCACCACCTTAGTTCTTCCAACTTCTAGTTCTTCCTTCAGATCCTTCCTCTCAGAGCTGTTCTTGCCTCTCCTAAGGCAGAACTATGCTGTTTCCAAGTAGTGACTGCAAACAAGCTGGTGGAAGAGAGATTCCTTGGTGTTGTTTCTCACAGTGCCTTGGTGCCCTAATGGGAAGCCTCTCCCTAGTGGAGAGTCTCTTCAATGGTGAACCATCCTGAGCTAAGCATCTTCCTACAGGAAAAACTGCACCATTGCAGAGATGCCAGTGCCCGGGGCAATGCGTGTTCCTGTCCAGACACGCTGCTAGGCACTCCACAGGAAATGAAGCCTTGGCTTAATTAACTCAGCTCCCTATTGCAAATCGGTCCCTCCCACGTCTTGCTCCACCCAGCTTACTCTCCAGCAAGAAAATAACTCACCCACTTCTTGGTGCCTGATGCCTTATGAAGTCAGCATCTCATCAAAAGTGATTACAGAAAAACATACTCTGCTATTTTGCATTTGTTCCAAATACATTGCAATTGCCAACTTGAGGCTGAAGCAAACTTTTCTGGCACATCTCCTCTCATTTAGGGTCTGTCCACACAAATTACTAAGCAGTCAGTCTTCAGTGCCTCAAGCTGCACTGCTTGGAGCTGACAGGTTGTGTGGTTGCTCTAGGACTGCAGCAGCATGGTGATGAGGCAAGGTAACAAACTCCTGGCCTCCTTCTGTGTCGACCCTCTGACTCACAGAAGCACCATTGCCTGAGAAGCTACTTCATCCCCCAGATTAGAGAATTTGCATGCTAAAAGCAAGTGTTTTGATAGTGTTGGAAGCTGTGGTCAGGCCCACAGTGCAATTCCACAACCAGCTGAATGTGCACAAGAGACAGCAGTAGAGCTCCAGGCAAAGTGGAGGAAAAAGAGAGGAACCATAGCAGGCAATGCCACCAAAGCTGAAGCCCAGTTTCATGTGTGCCGCTTCTGAAGAGTGTTTCATCCTTGAGTCATTTGAAAGGAAATCAGCTTTGCTAGTTTTCCCACAGAAGCTACCCTGCTAAAAGTAGATCTTGGTTTGTCTGTTTTGTTTTATCATCTTCTCCCTTTCATACTTACCTGGCAGGGGAGACACCAGGATCAAGCAGCTGTTTTTCCCAAGGCAGGGTTCACCCCCTGCACTCTGGGTGTCCTGACCCCTGGGATTTCCCAAAATGCAGGAAATTTGGCTGCATAATTCATAGTAACAGAGGACTGCTCTAGCAGGGGCCTTGGACTATTCTATGATGCTGTGATCTCTTGCTATCACAAATTTGAAATAAAGGTAAAAAGAAGGGATGGAGTGTTTCTAAAAAGCCTTAAACCCCTGAATTTCAATGCCACTTTTCTTTCGGTTTGCAGTGCTGTCAACTGCTGTTTTTCTCCATAGGAATCGATTTGTCAGAGTGCCTGCAGTATCCAGACTTCAGTGTTGTTGTCCTTTACAAGAAAGTTATCATTGCCTTTGGTTTTATGGTGCCAGATGTGAAGTACAACGAAGCTTACATCTCTTTTCTGTTGGTGCACCCTGAGTGGAGAAGAGCTGGGATTGCAACCTTCATGATTTACCATCTTATCCAGGTAATGAAATGAAATCATCCCGTGAATCTGCCAAAGAACCAGCTCTGCCTCCTTCCTTGTACACATGTGCAGATATTAGAGAGTAAAAACCCTTTTTGTGAATGTTTATGGGAGGAAGCTCCTGCTTTGGAAGTTAAATTGTGTTTAGGAAAACAACCATCTTGGTCATGTCCTCAGAATTAGAGGGATGCTGCACACTTCAACTGTCTTAGGATTAACTCTGTGTTCTTTAACAGTCAGTAAAACACTGTAAATAGGGGATTTAAAGGAGAGAAATGAGGTAAGAGTGGGGAGGGTCAGAATTATTGCAGCTTTCTTGACTACACCTGGAGGTTTATTTCATGCATTAAATCACTTACTGATCTCACTCACTTTCACTTTAATACTCTAGGTCAAATACAGCTGAGTTAATTATAAAGTGTTTGAAACTTCATTTGTTTAAACTGGCTTGTACTGGGCCTTGCTCCACAGGAATACTTGAGAAAATAAATCTTGGTTAATAAATGGGTGGTATTAAAGGAGTTAAACTTCATTAAATCTCTGAATGAATACTGTTATTCAAGTGGCCTTAATTCCACTGACTTTCTTGAATTAAATTGCAAGAAAGGCAGCTTAACTGTGAGTAACGATGCAGATACGTGTCCTTGACAGAGCCCAGTTCCACAGTTTTACCACTCCGTGAACTCTCTTGGCAGGGCTGCCGATGGGAAACATTTCTTTATTTGTTGTAGTCAAGATGAGCTGCACTAACAAACTCACCATTTAAACTGTTTTATCCTCTTTCTTATTTGGCTGAAGCATGGTAGGGAGTCCTGGCAAAGCCTTGGGGAATGTGATACATGCTTGGAAAACCACATTCCGCTCCTGGGCCGCCTGAGGGTAACTCTGCTACCTGCACAGCTATCTGCAGTGCTGACACAGGCCTCTAATCAATATTCTTTAAACTCACCCCTTGCATTTCCCAGGCAGCTCTGTGTGAAATGTTGAAGGAAATTGCCCTCAGCTCAGTCTGCTGATGTGAGATGTCAACACTTAGTGGAAACAGGCATCAAGGTTTGCAGGGATCCAGCAGGTGGACTCTCAGAGACTTCTCTCTCCAGCAGAGCTGGGATGCTGGAGTTGGCAAGTCAGCCATAGAAAATCTTCACACCTTTTTGTAGGATGTATCACATCAATTAACCTAATCCTGCTTGCATGAAATTCCCTGTTGAGGAAAGCCAAGCAGATTTGAGAGATTGGAGTCTGATTAGGCACACTAGCAATGAGAGATCAGCACTGTATGTTTGGCTCACATTACGTATATTCTGCTGTTGATGACTTTCTGACAGTGGTAAAAGGAATTTAGTCCTGTAGAATAAATGGTGGTTGTGATGTTCTGTTCCTCAGTCTCTAGGTTGTAGGTGCTACCTGCTTGGGCTTGGGGTCTCCTCTCTGTGGCTTGAGACACTTTGATGCTCTCTTTGGATCAAGAATAGATTGCTGACATTGGGATCAGTGTGCTGAGTTTGGGGTTGAATTCTTGGGAACAGCATAAATTAACAAGAAAATGTTTTGATGCAAATGGTGGTGGCTGGTTTTGCTGTCAAAATTTATTCTCTCATTCATCTGCCCCAGAGAACTAAACTGCATTTTCTTAATGATCTCATTCAAATTTTCTTTTCCCCAAAAGAGCTTCCAATTATTTTTTTCCTTCCCTCCTTAAATTCCTGAGAGTTTTCCCCTTGAATATTCTATCTTGGAGATTTCCTAGAGGGTATTGCTGTTCCCACTTAAGAGTCACAATACACTCAATATACATGGAATGCTATTAAAACACTTGATGAAAGCAGAAAATAAATTATTTCAGCATCTTCATCAGCGTTGCTGGTTAGAATAATTTAGCATCTTCAAGGTAACTTCAGCCATGCTATTATTTGCTGTCTGAACTGAATTTCCTGCCTTCTCAGGAGGTGAGTGCTGTGCCCTGAAGGATGGGAGAGGAGCTGGGTGGGATAGGCAGAAATTCAGCATGACAGCACAGAGGTGCTCAGGTAGTCCCAGAGAGCTCAGCTGCAGAGCCTGATCCTCTGGCATGTTTTGTCTTTTCTTTAGGCCACTGTATTTGAGATCAGGGCTGTATACCAAGATTATTTTTAATTAACAGTTACTTTAGTAATTGACAATAGAAAGATGACAAATTATAATCCCAAACCTGGTTTCATTGTCAGAGAATCCACGTTTCCCAGAAAGAAAGGCTTGGATGAGCAGCAGCAGACCTCCCTTCACTGTTGCTATGTGTGGTAACTCCTGCACTGGGCCCTGTGACTTTTCTCACATTTCCTCAGTACCTTGGATGCCTGGGCTGATGAATCTCCTCACCTCCGCATTCCCCCAGAGGCTGTCTTGTTCTCTTGCAGTGATATATCCTTTTTTTCCTCTCCCCTCCCTTGGCAGACCTGCATGGGCAAGGACGTCACCCTTCACGTCTCTGCAAGCAACCCTGCTATGCTGCTCTACCAGAAATTTGGGTTTAAGACTGAGGAGTACATTTTGGATTTTTATGACAAGTATTATCCCTTGGACAGCAAGGAGTGCAAGCACGCCTTCTTCCTCAGGCTGCGGCGCTGAGCTGCTGGAGGGGTCTGGGGAGCTGGGAAAAGCCCAGTCCATCCAAAAAACTCCCCCAGCTTTCGATGGAGGATGTTGGCTGCCACGGAAGAGCTGGAACATGCTGGTGTATTTATCCCTAGGACTTTGGATGTCAACAGTGAGATGTGTGCTCCAAGGGGAGAGGCCTGGAAATGCCAACTAAGATACACTGAAACCACTGGGAAATTGAAATTCCTTATGGGGAATTTTCCTGTCACTGTTACTTGGGAGAGTCTCATTAACAAAGAAACAAAAATACCAAACAGAAAGTGTTTATCACTTCAGAGGGGCCCTATAGATTTCAAGTTTTGAAAAATGTTGCAGGTTTTTTGTCTCTGTTTTTGTTTATCAGCAAAAATTAACACCTAAACTTAAATCATTCATTGTTTTTGTGGTTTGATTGCTTTATTAGGAACTGGTATTGGTGCCTTTGTTAGGAAAGGTATTGGTGCCTGTAGCTGGATGTTAACTTCAGGAAAGTTATACACATGCCAGAACTGTAGTCCTGGAACTGTGTTTCAGAAATACTGAAGAGCATGTGGATTCCTGTTATCCCAAGTACAAGGCTCAGAGGAGACACTTTTGTTTTGCTCCTTCCTTGCTGCCTTTCCTTCCCCTCCTTGCCCCGTGCTCAGTGTGAAGTTCTTGGAGTGCACTGTGTTTTGTGTTCAGGAACAGTGTCAGGTGTGTTTGTGTCTAGGCAAGGTAGGGCACCACAGCTGCCAAATTCAGCTCTTTGGAATCTTTCCACCTCTCTGCTGGTGTTGGTCTGCAGATCAGCCCTTTGGGCACACCTCTAACCGCAGAGCAGCCTCACAGGCTCGAGCACCCACCTCCTCCTGCCACAGGTGCTCTAGCTGGAAGAAACCCACAGCAAGTCAGTGGCAATGCTTGAAATGCTGGCTCTGATTCGTAGAAGCAGTCTGCTCGCAGCCTGAAGGGAGGAGAGGGCAGAGGTGGCCCAGATCCAGTTCTTGGAAGCACCTAGGCGCTAAGTATGAGTAAAGAGGAGAGCAAATAAAAAGTAGAAATACCCAAGAATTAAAAATACAACCCAGTTTCTCTGGTAGTGGCTCTTGTCCTTTTCCAGTGTAGCAGCTTCTCTCCCTCCTTGATTTACAGTGCAGGTGAACAGAAAGCTGCACTGACCAAAGGCCAGGCTGTGCATTTTAAGTATGGATCACATCCACTGGGATGGTCCTTTCACATCAAGCCCACAGAGAGCTACACATCAAATGTGATTTTTTTTTGTCTTTAATCTATGTGTACCTGTTAGCTACCTGACTATAGCAGTAGTTGCCGTAGTGGAGTCTTAGTTTTGGTAACAGAAGATAAAGGGACACAAATATGTTTTTGCATAGCCAATGTCCATCACCACCAGCACAAAACCAGTGGTAGTGGGAGGGGAAAGCAGGCCCGCCAAGGGTTGTGTGCCTGAACATCCATGCACATTTTCGTCTGTTTCATGACTGTGTGAAAATTTTCAATGTTCTTAATGAGTTAGTTGGACTTTGAAGGAAAAGAAATATATGTCTTTATGAATGGAATTAAAGCCCTTCCCTTGGAAAAGCCTCTCTGTAGTCATACTGTTCGTTAAGGTGTCTCTCCATCATCTTATTTAATTAGAATATACAAAGTCCAGTATGGCCCTAAAAGGATGTGTGGGCAGCTGACTGAGGCAAGAAACTACTCATTTCCCTACAGACACCCCTGCAAAAGGCACGATGCACGCCTTAGAGGCTCCTCCTTGCCACACAGAATGAGGAGATACAAAGTAGTCTGAAGATGACCAGTTCTGCATTGTGTTCTCAAAGGTGACCATGAAGATTTTGAGGACCGTCTTGCTCTGTGGTTTTGTCCCTCAGGGACTGCCAAGTGACGATGGTGTTATAACAGCCCTGTGACACCTGCTGTGCTGCAGACAGCTTGTTTTATCCAGGTCATTCATTAAACCCCAGATCCTCAAAGGCGATGAAGGGATCCTTGGGGCGGGAACCCTGACTTTGCAAGGGGTGAGATTCTTCTAAAGCAGACAAACGGTGTTCTCAGCCCTCTGCTTCCCTCTTGTGCCTCGGCAGCCCGGGTGCTGATCACCCGAGCTATGCTTGAAGACCCAGCACCGCCCTGCTCCGCGGCACAGCTCCTGCACGCTTCTGGGCGGCGATCGTAGCACTGAGAGGAGCCAAACACAGCTTCGCAAAGCAAAGCTTTCCTGGAGAATAAAGGTGGAACGTCACCCTTTCCTAATAGGGCAGCAAAACCCAAGTGTTTTCCTGAGCTTGGATTCGTTGCGACCTAGTAAAAGGCGTCCTCCGGGGTGCTGGCTCGGACCCCGCGGCCGCCGCGAGAGCGGCAGCCCCGCCCCGCTCCCGTCGTGCCCCGCGCGCGCCGCCATTTGAACGGGGCCATGGAGGGGTTGGCGGCGTTGCCTGAGGTGTGGCGGCTCTACTTCGCCTCTGTCCGCGCCACCACCTTCCGCAACTGGCCCTTCACCGAGGGCTGCGCCTGCACGCCCGAGCGGGTGAGCACGGGGCCGGGGCGGTGGGAGCGGGAGCGGGGCCGGGCGGGCGCTGACGGCCTCCCCTCTGCCCGCAGATGGCGGCGGCAGGCTTCGTGCACTGCCCCAGCGAGAACAGCCCGGACGTGGCACAGTGCTTCTTCTGCTTCAAGGAGCTGGAGGGCTGGGAGCCCGAGGACGACCCCCTGTGAGTACCGGGGGATCCCTCGGCCTCCGTCCTGATTGGCGCTGCCCGGCCTGGGGAAACAGCTGGTGGCAGCTTGAGGGCTCAAGAGGGGAGAAGGGGCTGCGTGCGGCTCATTGGGAGCTGCTGCCTTCTCTTTTATTTTCTCTTTCTTGACGCCTTTTTTCAGGGAGGAACACAAAAAGCACTCTGCGGACTGTGGTTTTCTTTCTCTTCAGAAGGAACCTGCTAACCTGACGGTGCAGGAGTTCCTGAAGCTGGACAAAATACGAATGAGGAAGGCACTTGTACGTACACTGGCTTTTAGTCCTTGAATTATTCAGCTAGCCTCATTCCTTACCACAAGGCTTTGTGCAGAGTGCTTTGTTGCATCCAGGGTCGGGCTGGATTGGCTGGTGTGGCCTTTCCTGGTTCTCAGCCATGCTGTATGCAGGATGTATCCCGCTTTTCCCTCGAAGCTGAATGATACTCCACTTAGTGGTAGACGGTAACATATTATTTTTACTCTTTGCAGAAAAAAGAGATTTCTCAGAAGATGACCAAGGTTGAAGATAGAGCCAAGATCCAGCGTTGTAGTATAAAGAATCTGGCCTAGACTGCTGCAGCTTCATCGTTGCCAGTGACATCTGTCTTGTCCATGTGCTGTGGCACTGCCCCTGTGATTGAATGGCTGTGTTTCCTGAGGCTACTTCCAGAGTGTCTGTCTCCGAGAAATCAGAGGGAATTCTGCTTCACTTCTCTGAGTCTGTCTTGGAAGTACCTGGCATTTGATGCATTGCATTGCATGCATAATCTTCTTTCTGCAGGGATTCTCCTAATTTTCCTGCTGGTTTTTAAAGGATTATTACTTAGGGGTTTACTTGTTTTCTTCTTTTTTTTTTTTTTTTTTTTTTTAGATCCATCTGTTTAGAGATCTTGCTGTCTCATAGAAGTACTGGTAGCTCTGGTGCTAAAACTTGTATTTCTGATAGGAGTTGACATGCATTTCCATTTTTGTACTGGATATCCCAATGCTTTTAGATACTTTGGGACATAGAAAGGGGAAGGAGTTTTAAAAATACTTGAGGGATTTAGGATTGTGGCTAATAACAGTGAGTTGTACCACACTTTAGTGTGCCTGATATTCTTGTAAACTTCTGTTTGTAGTTGGCTGCTGCCTTGTATTGATGCATTTATAAATAAAAGTTGAAGGCAGAACAACAAAATAGTTTTACTCGATTTTCTGGAGGACAGGAATCTGACCTTTACTAAAATGAGCTGTGCTGAATGCAGTTTTAATATCAAAACAGAAAATAATGTCATCAGTTACAGCTTGCAGTGCTGTTACTCAAGTGTCACACTCTAGTAAGTAGTGTCCATCAGGCATTATGGACATTTCAGAGACATTGAAATTTATTTGTGCCTGGGAAGGTTTGATTTGTCTGTTTGGAAAGAAAAAATTTGCAGAATAGTGTACAGTCAGAGAGGAATTGTGCTCTGAACTGCCGGCAAGGAATGGGGCAATCCTGGAGAAAATATCTGACTGTTACAGGGCCCAAACTGATCACACAGGGTTGTGGATTCTGCAGACAGAACTGGACACGTGATCAGGTGCTGCCAAAGTCAAAGAACCTTCAGCTTTATTTGGGGAAAAAGTTTGTTGTAATAACACTGAAGAGAACAATGTTCCTGTGTCTCATAAGTTTGTTCAATGTTCTCTATCCTGACTTACTTGGAACAATGAATTAACCTCCAGCTGCAACAGCCAAATCCAGTGCTGAGCTCCCTTCTGCATTCTACTTTTGCATGTTGGCATTGCAGCTGCAAATAGAGCACACTGGTTTAAACTGCTTAATTCATTGCAAGTGACTGCACTTGCATGAAGTGGCTTGTAGGTGATTGTTGATGTAGAGTAACTTTGGAATTTCTGGATGCTCCTTCCCGCTGGGATATGGGGCAGGCTCTTGGCCCTCCAGTGGTGCCAAGCAGGTCTGTGCTGGCAGGCTGGGGGAAGCCGGCAGCTGAGCTGGAGGCCCAGCCACAGCACCTACCATAACAAGGCTCGAATGCACTCTTTCCCTCCAGTCCCAGCAGAACTGCCTCGTGGAGAGCTGAGTTGTTGTATGTGCACAGGAGGAATGAGCAGTGCACTTATTACCTAAGGAAACTTAGCAAATAAAACTTAGGAAAATGAATAGGAAAATACAGAGCACACTAGAAGTGTCGTAGGCTTTGGTGGGGTTTATCATATTGAAGTGAATGGAGGAAGGAACTGAATAGAACAGCACTTTTATAACAGAAGTTATGAGAAATAGCTTCAAAGCTGGCAACTGGAAGAGGGAGTGTGGATATTGTCATTGAAAGGAGTGCATTTGTGGAGGAAAGGTAGGGTTTGGTTCTCTAAAACTCAAGCATGTGTGATTTTTTTTCACTAAAACTTGGAAAGAGCCAAGGCAGAGGATCAGAGCTCACTTAGGGCCCTGACTGCTGGTCAATGTCACCCCCTTTCTGCACGAGAGGGGAGATGGCTCCTGAGTGCCTGTTCAGGACAGCAATTGTGAGGGCAGGGTGGTCCTCCTCACTCAGGGAATTGGGGTCAGCTCCCTGGAACAGAACAGAGGCAAAGGGGGCTGGTAAAACCATACAGACTCTTCAGCTTCCACCTTGCTTTTGTATTATGCCAATTCAAATTGGCAAATGGGCTTCATGCTGAAGACAGAGAGAGCTTCAAAGTGTGTTGTTTTGCTTTCTTCTGAAAATGTTTGTCATCTAACTCAAAGCCAGAGTAAATATAAGAGTAGCCAAATGAGATCCCAGAGCAGAAACACAGAGATTATGCTTGCTTTTGCTATACAGAGGACTTGATCCTAAATTATAAAAGTAATACCTTCTTTTTTTGTTTGGCTTTGACAAACCCAGAGAAGACTGCCTTATGAACTGACCAATAGAAATTTGGGGAGAACATCTATAAATGTAAAAGAGGCCCTATCTTCTCTAAAATGCTCTTTCAATCTGAAGATTGCTATTGTAAGGCTGTTGCCTCCTAATCATCAAGCTGAAGTTGCATTCCAGGCTAATATTCATCTAGTAAACAGCCAAAGAGTTGTAAAAGGAAACTTCAACATGTAGCTTACATCACTGAGCAATTGTTCTATGAAGGTGATTCTTTCTTTCCTAGTTCAACCCAGTTCATTCAGCAGCTGTCTGGATTCTGGCTGTGGAGAGACACAACAGCCAGGAACATTTCACACAGGGAAAATACAGGTAGGTGGGCCAGATTCTGCCTTGGAATGAAAGTGCAAAATGCACACAAGTGCCATGAATTTTGATGTATCTGAGTCTTGTTGTTACTAATCCCTGACTTCTTTGGGACTGTCTTTCTGAACCTGAGCAAGTGTTGGGTAACCCTGGCTAATATCTCACTACTAAGGTCTTCATTCAGCAAATATGTCTGCAGATGATTGACTTTATGTCAATGCAGTTCTCCAGGGCTGTACAAAGATCTGCCCAGCACAGTAAAATTAAACATGAGTACATGTTTAGGAGTAAAATTTGAAGCTTCCAGAACTTGTGGAAGTATTTTGATTTAAAAATGTGTATGTTGTGCCTCAGTGAAATTAGTTTACTAAATCTTAACAAACAACAAAACCTAAAACCTTTTATTTCTTCCCAGCTTTCAACCTTTTCTCATTTTGAAAGCTCAGTCACTTGACCAAGCATTTTTATCTCTGGACTCATATCACAGAGCTCTCTATCTTCCACATTTGAGCTGGCTGACTGATCCAAGCTTATATTAATGTACATTTCCCTTTTGAAATTTTCCTTGTCATTACTGACAATCCCTTTAAGTAGACAGTTATTTCAGGAAATTCAATCTCCAGTGGAAGTAAATCCTTGCTTCTTGAATTAAACTATGGAGTCAAATGTTGTAAAATCAAGGGAAGATGACAATACCTCCATATGATGTTGCTTCTGAAAAAAATCTGTAAGAGAATCACTGCAACAGTCCTTAGGCGTAATGCAGTGTAAACATTGAATGGTTTCAAAATGAGAGAAAATCCAAACTCTTAGTAGAAAAACAAATCAGTTATTTTCAGTTATGAACTAAATGTCCATTGCCAATGTTCAGGTTTTATATTAAGTTGGACTTTTATCCCCTGCTCTCAGTCAGGGTTTGAACCTTTTTAATTTAACGCCCGGATGATTTCCTTCATGCTGCTCTATAAATCTTTTTTTTCTGTATTTGCAGAAGATACTTACAGAGAGCTTATATTCCTGTCCCATGAGTGTTCTTGACTTGGTTCTCTTTATTTTGCCTCTTGAATAGAAAAGATTATGATCATCTGTGCCTGCCAGAGGGGAAGACAAATGTTAATTCAAAGCAAATTCAGTATCCTAACTAGAACTTGGAGGAGAGATCTATAGATCTATATAGAGTCATAGAAATATTTTATCCCACAATCAAAGCAGTATTTATCAGTTTCCCAAATGAGAAAGTGATGAAATACTTGTTGCAGTTCATACTGGTTTAACAAAAGGTTTGCACAGCTCCCAGTGCAGTGACTGCTTCTTGCCAAGCCCCAGACTGGAAGCACAAAGTGAGTGAAACTTACATGTGAATTACGTATGTCAAATGATGCTATAGAAATTTATGAATTGTAATGCTGACTTTACAACTGGTTGATTTAATGAAAATCTAAGTCCAATATGAGATGCTCAAAATGCTGAGCTGTTATTGACATCAGTGGAAGATGGCAGTTAAGCAACATCTCTGCATGAATGTATTTCATAATTTCTCATCTTTGCCAAATATGCCAGAGCGCTGGCAATCCCTGGCAGAGCTCAGAAGTAGTGATAATATTGATGTTTGTGGTTCCTATTGTAAAAGAGTATGTGAAGCATCTAAAGTGTTAGTGCTGTAATAAAAACACTGCTGTGACCTGTGGCTGCAGTTTACTGGTCTCCTCAGCTCTCCAGGGATGAAGTAGTCCCAGGAGTTTTTGAGAGTCTGTGCTTAAATCTCAACTCAAACACATTTTGAGACTTAAAAGATCAACCTAAATAGGCACAGAATGTTTGCCTGCCTTGGTGGCAAGCTTCCAAGCACTACTGTATTCCTGACTGCTATATTTATGGTCTGCTGTAAAGACAGGGGGAAAAAATCTCACCAAAATTAGTCTGACTGCCATCCTGTCCATCTGTGACTTCTGTTCCAGCACTCAGGTAATCATTGCTGAACCTCACTGCTCTGTTAGGATGAATAACCTGAAGAATCATCAAATGCAGGTAGTTATTAAGGTTATCATGTAATGCTGCTATAATCTTAGTGGTGCAACACTGTTGCATATGAGAAAATACATAGGCTTTGAATATCAGTGTCAAATTACCACAAGACATTATCATATGTAATTGAACTCTGTTTTGAGGCAAAATTATGTAGCAATTTTTTTCTGAACCTTGTGTTAGGTATTTCTTTTGATTTAGGAAAAGAGTGATACAACATCACTTAATGAAATGAAGATTCTCATCCAAATGAAAGTGTTTCTACCACTTGAGAAATTTCACTTCCGAAATTATGTGATACAGCTTTTCAGTCCTCACTTGGCAAGGTAAACTTTCAAAGATTCCACACAAAAGACAGTCTGAATTTTGGATTTTTGAAATGGTAGATTTTCATCTTTGAAAAGCTGGAAATGTGTATGTTGTGGTTTTTGGAACATGATAATTATTGAGATAGAGATTCTGGATTTTGAATACAGTTAACAGGAGCTCTGACAAAGTTATCTCCAAACCACTGAAAAATACTAAGCTTAGTTTTTAAGAGTATGCTTTGCAGGCTGAAGAAAAGCAGGATCTGAGATCAAAAGCTAAGGGGTGCAAGAATCATCAAACAGCATCAGCTGAAAAAAGAAAGTTAATACTAATAGCAAACTAACAAAATGTGATATGATAGCACCATAACCATGCAGTCTGGCTTAATCAGATAAGAAAACCTGTTCATCCAGCTCCAACAGAGACAGAAAAAGATTCTTTTCTCTGCAGTGGTAAGTTAACACCCTCTGAACAAAAGCATTTCTTGTTTAGACCTGAATTTAAAATATATCAGCATTACATTGCTCTAGTGACAGCTTTAGATCAGCTGCCTCTTAACAGGCCCCCTCCTGTGAACTGACCTTGTTAATAGCAGCAAAATTCAATGTAATAGTGACTTCATAGTCACCTTCAGAGATGGTGGCATAATTAATCTAGAGGGAAACAGCAGCTGTTAGTATGTCTTAGCAAAAAAAAACCCACAGAAATCTTTTAGGAATAAATCTTGCTTATGGTGTTTCTTGTGCAGCCAATACATAAAATCACATGTGGCCTTTGCCTACTTGTGATATTGTACCAACACTTCCCATGTCAATGAGAAAGGGGCAGGTGACTTTTGAGTTACTGGAAATTTCACAACAACTGTAATGCCAAGTGAATCCAAAACTGTAATGAATCTGCATTTCATGAATGTTCAGTCATTCTCCACTGAGATTTTGTAGCTGCATAGAAGGCTGTGTTGTTCTTGGGACTCCCAGATCCAGGAGAACTAGTGGCTGCTTTAGTGACATCAGTCTGGGGAAGCACAGTCTGTATTAAAACTTTGGTACCTTTGTGTATCAATTCCTTGAGACAGTACTGCTGGCAACAAGTCTGAGGAAGTCATACAAAAATGAGTGCACAGGGGATTATAAAGAAGTGGATACAAAAATGAATGCATAGGGGATTATAAAGAAGTGGAATGAAGATTATATTGCAGCTGGTTGAGATTTTTGAGGTAAGATTGATTATATTTCTAATCCACATGAAAAACTGGAAAAGCAGCATTAAACCCAGATAGTTGGCATCTGCTTTGAACCATTTCTGTTACTTTTGGAGGCACTGCTTTTAAGACAATAAACTGACAAGAGGCCAAGAAGCAGCAGGAATAGCCTTCCTTTAGGCGTTTTTTTATTCTTCAGGCCTATCCTTTTGAATCCTCTAGCAGAGGAAAAAACAAGTTGCAATGGGCTGTACCTCAGCTTACATAATTGCACTGCAGCTTCTGAAGATCCTGGTGAACAATTGGTCTCAGTGAGTATAGAAATCAGGTGCAAAGTATCTATACTGGAGTATCTACTTCTTAGGAAGGAGTCCTACAAGGTTTCCACCTTCTTACTATATAAAAGCAGCTGAGCAAAGTCTTTCTCCCTTTACTGCTCTTAAGTGAGAGAATAGGAATAGCCATTGGAAAAAAAGCAGAAAAAAGTATTCAGGAAAAGACTGACCAAAAAACGAAACAACCAAATGAGACAAATGGCATTCACAAACAGGTCAACATCTAAAGAAAAGGAAGACATTTATTTTTCCAGTGTTTATGAGGCAATAAAGGAATAATCTTTTCATGACCTGCCACAGGAAGATATTACTCACAAGCTCCTTCCTACCTTTCCCATTTGAGGTTCTCCAATCAGTGTTCTGAATTCAAGGTTGTTCTGGGCAAAGCTTCTAACATGAGCACAAACATGATCCAGCTGTTTTCTCCAATAACCTGTTCACAGGGAGTTAAGCAGGGGAAAAGTCCTTAAAATGTGATTAACATTCCTTTTAGCCAAGTGATGGAAGATTTAAAATATAGTGTAATTTCACTGAGATTAAAAAAAAAAACCCAAACTGTAGAAAATTCATCTAATCAAGAAAATGAGAAGGAAGTTATATCCTAAAAAGCTAGGTGAAACACTGTTTTATGCAGTTATAATTCATTCCTTAGGGCCCTCTTTTCACAACAAAGTCTTGTCTTGGAATGATCCTTAGGAGTCCAAACTGGTCCTGTGTGAAGGGAAAAATCTCACACTATTCCAGATCATTAAAAAAAAAAAAAAAGTAAAATAATACACTTAAGCTGTTATGTTTTATTGAACTGATTTTTAGTTGATTTGGGATAACTGACAGGGAACAATAAGCCAAATCAGAAAGAAGAAGAGAACAGAACCAGAAATCAGAAAGAACAAGAAATCTGCAAACACAGAAACTCAGGATATACAACATTTTGGTCTGTGTAAATTATCCTCCAAATAAATTCCTTTCAATCATATACGTAAGAGCATATTAAAAGCTTAAGCATTCCTGCTCTTTTGCCTGTCAGGATCTCTGGGACAGCGTCAGCATTCCTTTATGCTGATAGAGGGTAAAAAACATGAGGGGTTGAATGTGCCTGGATTAAAAACTCATCTTAAGCCATTCAGAGGTTTTGCCCCTCTTGTCTAGGCAATTCCAGAGCTATATTTTGTTTTGATCCGAGAAAAAACCAAAAATACTTGTTCTCATTTTTAACTGATTATTTTAAGGATCTGGCTAATTTTCTCTTTTAGCATCCTCATGGTAAGTACAGAGCATGATTCATTTTGTTGTAAATAAACTGTGTAGGCTTGGTAACATCATTTAACTTACACAATGCAGCTGCTCTGCCCTTATCCTTTCCTTAATGTTAAGTGAAGCTTAAAACAGTAAAAAGAGACTAAACCAGAAGGAGAGTGCTGCTCTGGCTTTTACAAAAAAAAGCAAGGACACAAGGAGTCTTGTGCTTGGAAGACTCAAGGTTGAGCTGATATGACAAACTAAACCAACAAATCTTACTTATTAAGCATCTTTAAACAAATAGAAAAAGAAGAGTCCACGGAACAACATAAATTGTCTCCTGCTGTCGTCTCATATACAAAAACTAGTACAAGTTGAAAGTAGTACTTAAAACATCTAAAATAAACTATTTGGTGAGTGATCTCTCCATGGAAGTCAGTATTATTTGCAATAAAGTGGTTCATAACTAGCCCAGATCCCCAGATTTTATTTGAAAAAATCCAGATGGTCAAGAACATACTCTTGCATGGTTTATGTTTTATTAGATCTCAAAGGATTTTTGGTATCATTGACAGAATACTTGGATCCATGCTGCCACTAGCAGATTCCACCTATATCACACTGATTTAACCTATATCACACTGATTTGCCTTTTCTACTGTAACCTTTGTTACAGTAGAAAAGGCAAATCTTCTTTGTAAAGTTTACCTGGTAAATGCCTTGGCTCCTGTTCAAAACAGACTTAAAATGCAGCAAAAAAGAAATATGATACACACCAGAGGATTAGTTTTTTGGTACTGATGAGTTTTTTTCTCTTTCTTAGCTGTTTAGTATTTTTTTTAATCTTCACACATGAAAAGAAGGTTAGTTAATAGTTGAAATGGTCAAGAAATAATATCCCCCACCACTTTATTTAATAACTTGTATTTAAAAACTTTAATATCAAATGTCTGATCCTATTTTGATTGAAGAAAGAATAGCCATATTTGGCATATATATACAAGATTTTCCTGGGCGATAGTGCATAGTCTTGTTGATACAGATAGTTTCAAGCCATGTGTACAACTCAGCATGAACAGACTGTAAGAGATATTTATTGATTTATGGAATTAAATAAGTTCCTCTGTCCTTGGAAGGATCTAATGGAGAATACCTTACACAGTGCAACTTCAACAAAGTTACCTTTGCTAAAGTGGATAAAAATGAATTCAAAAGCAGCTCAGAATTTATTCCTGACCTTTCTCAGTGACAGCAGTTCTCACTCACAAGTCAAGAGTTGTACTTCTGACAATATTCAGTGTTACTTTGCTTTTTTTCTTGGCACTATTAGGGGCCAATCCTTTCTTATCTCTGACTAAATTAAGCTCCCTGACATGTTGAGTCAAGTGTTGCATTTCTTATAGTGATGCCTATGAGAAATGTCACATTTCAGGAGAAGGGTGGAAGAAAAGAGGTTTCCCCAGTGATTATTTTAAAAATCAATCCATCTGAATACAAACACACAGAGTCAAAAGAGGGATTTCTAACATTCATTAGTAACTTTTACTACCCAACAGAAAATTAATTCTGGTAACAGCCTGAGGGGTTGACCATCTGATTGCTGAAGAGAGCTAGATGAGAAAGTGGAACTAAAAGAGTAACTGCGCTCCTACAAACCAGGGTTTGGTGCTGTAATGATTTAAAATTAACTCATTCTATGGATTGCCCAACTGCACTGTCCTGTGAGATTAAAGACAATTTTGCACACTTGTGGGTGTAGAAGAAAGGATTACAGGTGGCCTTGCCCTGATAAGTCACAGCTGTACTAATTACCAAAGAAGAGTAACTGGCCCTGCCCTTAATGGGTTGCAACTGTGACTAATAAAGGTAAGTGTCATAAAAGGGGTAGGTTGGTTGGTCAGTGGGAGGAATTCCAAGAAGGAGACACCGAAGAAGGACCTAGAGGAAAAACACCTTGAAGAAGGAGATACTGAAGGAATGCTCAGAAGGATTGAAGGATTAGGTAAAACAGGAGAGAATCACTGCTGTGAGGTCAGTCTGGGTCTGCAGTCAGAGCCTGTTGTTGGAACCTGCAGTCACAGTCTGGCTAGGTAAAAGCCTGATTTAGAGTCTGCAAACTGATCCCTGCAGTCATAGCTTAGTAGGAAAGAACCAGCAGTCAGAGGCTGCAAGGAAAACCTACAGCAAGGGCTTGCTGCAGCCAGAGTCAGTGAATAGTTGGAGTTAGGATGAGCTGTAAAGAGGAATAACCCAGGACCCTTTTCATCCTGTGATAAACAAGAAGTTTGTGTCTTAACCCATTTCTACCCTCTAATGAGAGGGCTGCTGCAACGCCCACTGAGCCATTTATTAGATCCCTAATTAATATTGATGGATTATCTTTCAAAGGTTTGGGATCCAGAAAGCTTAAGATTTCTCAGGATAGTAAAACTAAAACTTCTAAAAATAGCAAGCATTTAATGATGGCGAACAGTCAAGTGATTCCACAAAGAACAAATTGACCACAGAACTTACTGTGAAAGAAAGTTGTCTGCAGTACTGGTACTGCTCCTACTGTAGTCTGTGAGAGGAAAGACTCTTGAATGAATGATGTTTTCATAATCCTATTAAGAATCCTTTCCTCTAGTTTAGTTTACTTTGCTTCTGAAGTTTCTATAATTTATTCCACAACAGCACCCCCAAAAATTTCCTCATGTAGACAAAGCTTCATCACATTTTCAAGAGCTCTGATCCCCTGTGTCTTGGAGTTTTGTTTATCAATATCACTGCAGGTGCCATCACAGCTCTACTTGAAGTTCGTGTTGTAAGGGCTGGGGAGGGTCCTGGGAACTGGGAGCTGTTCAATGGTTTCCAATTCAAAGACAGGACACCTGCCTCTAGTCTTGTGGGATCTGAAGAAATCAAACTGCTGCCAAATTAGTAAGGCTGTGCAGGGCTGAGTAACCCCAATTTTAATATTGCTGATAGCTTTCTTTTAGCTATTGGTGGAGATCAGTGACTGAATTCTAAGGCAGTGCATTTACAAGTGACTGGTGGAAACACAGAATTGTAAAGATGTAAAACAGTGTCCTACTGATGCCACATTCCATAAACTACAATATTTTCAAGAAAAAGCAAGGTCATAAATAGTTTAAAAACCATAAAATCAGAACTTCTAACCTTTTCCAGGACTAATGGCTGTCAGGAGAGGCTTACAATCACTCATCTTTTCCACCTTTTCTTTTTGTGAAATCAGCTCAAGCTCATTCTTTTCCAACAGTTTGCTGGATGGGTAAAAAAGTCCAATGGTTTGGGTTCCTTTATTTTCTCTTTCTTGTAGTTCTGCCCTTGATTTGCGCAAGGAAACAGGACAAGTTTGCCAGGCAACTTGAGCCTGTAATTGTTTTGCCTGTGGGAGCTGGAAGAGAAGGAAAAATCTAAGTAATATAGATATAATTCAATGGCTTACAAACATAACTAATCAGAACAGTACACCAAATTGTAAGGGAATGAAAAAGCTAGTAGGAAGAATAATTAACAAATTTTAATTACCAGTCTGTAGCAACAATGCAACTTATCACAAATATTCAAGTAAAATCCAAGTTCTCCATTCCCTTCATTGCCAGGGTACATGGATGCTTTTGTAGGGCAAGAGCTGGCCTTGCTAAGTATTGAGCTCTTTCTTGAAACAGATTTAAAAAGCTATTCCTTTTGTGTGAAAGAATACCTTGTATCAGCAGACCACAAATAATTCACAGCCAATAAGATAAAAGTACTTAAAGAGCTAAGACTTTTGAAAGGCTGATTGTTTCAAACTTTGCCATTTTGAAAGAGTCTGGATCAAGGCTACGGGCTGAGGCTGCTTTTCAGCAGAAAGCAAAACTAACATTTTTGCCTTCCATGTGCCTCCAGCCCACAGCATTGTCCCAAGCAAATGAATGGAGCTGTGCTGATCCATTGCCCCCAGTGGGGCAGCCTCTCAGCTGAGTTCAAGCCTGGCTTTGTAACACTCTGTGTGCTACCTGAGAGAATCTCGGTGAGTCCCCAGGATCCATGGGACTGCCGGGAGAGCTCTGTCTGGATGGGGGCTCTATGTAGACACCACAGGACACGCAGAAACGAGCATAGGGATGGTTGCTGGTACCACACTTGGAACAAGTAAAATATGATGGAGGAGGTCCAGGCTGGAAAATTTAACACAACATTTGTCACTAGAGAAGCATAGGATGAATGACTCAGAAATTATAAGAGCAGAGGAATGAATTAGCTGGAAGCTAAGTACCACCCTGAGTGCCCTAGTATAGTACAGGACTAATGGTTATATATGCATATAGGGGAATGTTATTTCAAATTTTATGTGCATTCAGCTCACAGAGAATAAATTCTCCTTGAGTGTGATCTTGGGTAGAAGCACTGTACAAAGGCAAATTGTTTACACTGATTGTAACTCTACTGAGCGGCAGTTAAATACTTGTCCTTACTGAAGTTAAGGAGGCCTTCAGTCAAAACAATTGCATGCATCATCTCATATCTGGCAATTGACTCTATAGGTGATTATAGCCCAGAGTTGTTATGGGAAAATTTGCATTGGGTCAGACTATACTTTAACCTTTAGTGGTTAAGTTACTTTGCCTGAGCACAGGGCTGTTGCATCTCAGCTGATGCAATGATCTGGTGCCTGTTGACCCATGATAATTTGTTTGGGGTCAGGATATCTTCTAAGCCATTTGTTTTTCCAAACACAATCCTCTATGCTGTAAGCAAGTATCTTGATAATAGTGTTTACTGACTGACAGGAGTTTTGCACAGAGAAGTGTGACATTGCTGCAGAGAAGCAGCAGCAGGTTTTCCCCCACAGACATCAGGAGCACATGCCTTGGCCCCACACCAGGCACAGAAGTGGGCATCGCTCTGGTTCACGCCGTTGCATTTTGAGCACTGAGCTGTCTTCCTTTGCTGGCCCTGGAGAGAAAGGCAGGAGTCTCCTCCAAACACAGGCTGATAAAACAAAACAAGCATTAGGGAGAAGATGCTCCTCGTGAAGGAAGGTCCACAAACCTTGTAAGGGGAAAGAGGAAAGCAACCTGCTCTCAAAACATAAAATAATATTCAGCCTAAAAGAATTACTGCAGCTTAAAACAAGCAACAGACTGACCTGCATCTAACCTGTAATTTTGTTCTTCTTTATAAAACCATAGTAAAATGTAGCATTAATTAATTTAAACATATTTTTAGCAGAACTAGCACCAAAAATTAAAAACCTTACCAATGGTGTGCTTTTAAGCTGAGTATTTAATAGGGCCCTATGTATTAGTACAGATGAAATTAAGATTGAGGCTTCTCTGCTCACAAACTTGCATTTTCAAATCCAACACAATTTTCTTTGTACCTTTCTTTTTAGTAGTAAGGCAGGGAGAATGTGTTCAGGCAAGGAGTTTCCTCATAGTTTGGAATTTGCTGCATAAATATTTTTTGCACTCTTTTGCCTTGTGCAAATTATATATTACCCAACTTTTCTACAATTAACTTATATGAGTAAGCCAAAGAAAACAGGTTTTTCATCTGAAACTTCTAGAGCTTAGGTATAGATCCCAGTTAGGACAAACAGGACTTAAAAATGTTTTGTTAGGTTTTCCCTTAAGACTTATGCAGTTTATTTTCTCTACAAGTCAGGAATATGGATAAGGGACAGAACCCAAGGAAAATTATTTTGATTACACCATAACAGCAAGTAAGCAAACACAAAATAACCCTGTTTGAATCTGTGGCCTGCAGTGCAATCTGAACAATGTAATTTTGGGGTTCAGTAGGAAAATAAAATTTACAAAAGCAGTCTAATATGTTCAAAATATAAATTATTTAATAGTCATTAAAATAATATCAGCATTATTACTATTTAAAAATACTAATCACTAATTAATCACTGTTATTAGTAAATGTTCTGATTACTATTAATAATTCTTAGTAAACATTTAACTTTCTCAGCTAATACAGGTCTTACATTCAAGTTGCATGCTAACTACATATACTACATACTATCTTCAGACATATCTGCATTCAGTGAAGCAGCCAAACATACGTTTAACTTAGGTAAGTACAGAATCCTACTGATATTCAATTTGAAATGACACTTATGGGGCTATACAACAGGCTTTTGCCTCTAGCTACAGACAGTTTTAGAATCTGGGATGTTAATCATTATAATCAAAAGACTTTAACTTGCAAACCATTATTGTTCTATCATTTTTGTATTTACCACAACCTGGAGAAGTGAAATGTACCAGACATTTTTCATACAAGACTTTTCAGAACTGAAACTAAAATTCTTCTAAGGAACCAAGCTAAACAGGAAGTTGAAACAGATCAATTTTAGGGGTAATATTTCAGTGCTTTTCTCACCTCTATGCAGAGTCACAGACAAATACAAGCATGCTGGCTGTATGCATGTCGGAGTAGCAGCAAGTGGAGATATGAAAAGTAATTAAAAGCATATTCTATTTTCAGAAAATAACTGAAATCAATGTGAGTGATGTTCCTGATGTATATACTCAACTTTTCTATTGCAACTGAAGGTAATCTGGACACAAACAAGACTGTCTTCGAGTCAAGACTACCCATTTTCTAAGGGCCTTCTGAAATTTCTCAATGGCATTCACAATCCTGACTTCCATGTCAGAAACTTGAAGATATATGAGACATATTTGTGGTGGAGCTTCTGTGGGAGGACTGGGCTTAAATGTGACATTAGGGAAAGAACCTCTGCTTTGGTAACACAGGGACACAAGTTCATTTTTCCAAAGATAAAGGATGTTCTGCTGTGGTTTGATTCATCCAGTGTGATTGAAGTCTTACCATCTGTGCTTCAGGCAGTTTGCTCTCACAAGTTGCACAGTGTTTATGATGAAGAGGATTTCCTGTGCCACACACCTGGCAAATGACTTTACCCTTTTAAACAGAGAGAAAATACATTTCACATGGTATTTGAAAACTGTCAACAAAAAGACAAGAAGACTTGATCTTAGAAAGCGCTGTGGTTATTTGGCCCTGCAGATAGAGGACAGCATTCAAGTCAAGGCTGTTTCACACTTTAGTTAGGCTATGTTGCCTGCTCATCACATGGGGACTATTTTTTTTTAATTATGGTAAAGTTTCCTCAGGAGATTCATTATCAGTATCTCCAGGTCTTTGTATACTCTGGTTTCAGTTTTCTTAGTCACTATACTCACAAAAAATAGACAGCCCTATAGGAGAAGGGATCGGGCCTGGCGAGAGATTCCCAGAGACAGGGATGCTCTTTAAGACATGTGGTTTATTGGTCGTGAGGACAGGCAGCCTGACCAGCACCGGCTGAAGCGTGGTTCCAAAAAGAGTGTCCACAAAACAGCAGGAGCAGCAGTAGTAGCAGCAGTAGCAGTAGCAGTAGCAGCAGTAGCAGCAGGCCGAGCTTCCTGTTACATTACATTTTATCTCTTTCTGTCTTGAATATTCTGATTAACACCAACCAACCAGTACCA